>CAUYON010038521.1:0-11633 GCA_963573935.1 Arctocebus calabarensis
AAAGTATCTCTAGAATGGAAGAAAAAGTATCCAATGTATACACCCCTAATATGAGACAAATTCTTTGTCGTTCAAGTGAAGGCTACAACCCATTTATTGCACAGGAAGATGGGGAAAGGGGAGAGGGAGGGAAGGGGAGGGAGAGGGTGAGGGGAGTTGGGACAAAGGGTGAGATCACATGGGTGGTACATATTTGAAGGGTCAGGAGAAAACTTCTAAATAAGGATCAAAAATGTTTTCACATAGTAAATGAGAAAATCTCATGAATGTTATGTCAATCAGGTTGATAAAAATATCTCATATTGCATGTGAAGCCCGCACACTGTACCCCATGATTAAACTAATGTACACAGCTATGATTCAATAAAAAAAAACATGCTCAACTGCCCAACAATTAAATAGTTAGACAATAATTCATTTAAGTATATTTGCTCATTTAAAATGTAGGCATATGGCTTGGCGCCTGTGGCTCAACAGGCTAAGGCGCCAGCCACGTACACCTGAGCTGATGGGTTCGAATCCAGCCCAGGCCCGCCAAACAACAAAGACGGCTGCAACCAAAAAATGGCCGGGTTTTGTGGCGGGCGCCTATTGTCCCAGCTACTTGGGAGGCAGAGGCAGGAGACTCGCTTGAGCCCAGGAATTGGAGGTTGCTATGAGTTGTGATGCCATGGTACTCTATCCAGGGTGACAGTTTGAGGCTCTGTCAATAAAATAAAATAAAATAAATAAAATAAATAAAATAAAATAAAATAAGGCATAGTTGAGCCCTTTACCCAGGAGGTGTGCCATATTGTACATTGTACCTGAAGGGCTCAACTGCATCTGCAACTTGGACTTTACCTAACAAACATGAACAATGTAACCAAACTGTATGTACAAATCTGAAAAAAAATGTTATAGGTGTATACTTGTGTACTAACATGGAAAGATATCATAATCCAATTACTGGGAGAAAAGTAGGTTTCAAAATAATATACAGTATATAAATATATAAATTGATTTCACTTTTTAAAGGAGTAAAGCAAATGACAAAAATATACAAAATATACAAAGATGTAAACAGCAGTTATTGGTGAGGTCACAGTTGATTTCTGTTTGTCTTTTTGCCTCCTGCTTTTAGCTAAGTCTTCGTTTTTGATATATTGTAATAAGGATCAGTTACCAGTTTATATAAATCTAATTTTATACAAGTGAATAAAGATATGGATATTATAAATAAAAAAGAATCTTAGAAGGGATGTGAGTAGATTCTTAAGACTTATTGGTAGCAGATATAAACAACTGTAAAAGAGAAGGAAGAAGACAAAGAGAGAGTGTTAAAGAAAAAAGCCATAACACAGCGAAACAGTGAAGAAAGTGTGATGAGGGTGTCCTTTAAATAGTTATGGTCATTAGAGTGAATGAAAAACAAAGCACACCATCCTTGAATTAAGATAGCTTCAATTTCCACATCTGTAAAATAAAGGACAGAGTATATTCAGAAAACAATTAAGACATTGAAAATTGCCTTACGAGATAGATTATTCTTGAAAATGTTACCATCATTGTTTATCGTGTTTTAAACTGAATTATTGTAGTGCAGCCTTATCTCCAGCTTAGTTGATTGTTAATTAAAGCTCATAGACTTGTCTTTAATTGGAGACTGCAAATAGCAGCAAGAGTATAACCTTGAAATCTCGGTCACTCTCTGCTCAGAACATTTGTTTTCTACTTCGGTAAACTCTGTATCCTTCAGTACATCACTTCCTCAGGGACAATGTCTAGGATCCCCGAAACTCCATTGCTTTATGTTCCTAGGCACCCCAGGCCCCTTTTTCATAACATACTCTATATAATACAGTATTTACCTGTTTAACACCTGTGAGCCCTATCCAGGATGGGGGACATGTCTGCTTTGCTTTCTGTGGTTATTCCGGTGTTTCATAAACAACTTGATAGAACATAGGTGCCCAAATATTCTCTGGATGAATGAGGGAGAGCTAGAAACCTTAATGACACTTTGGTCCCTTGGAGATTTGGCATAATAGCTACAAGTTTACATTAAGATGCATTATATAATAAAAACAGCCCTCCAAAATTTATATTTCTACTTACTCTAAAAATGTTACTTACAACATGGTTCACTGTATCAAATATCCTTTTTTATGAGGGGCTAATGGGTGATGACTTCTCAGCAGTATCAAAAAATATTTTCTCAACTGGTTTTATGTCATGGACACCATGAACTGTGTACCTAATTTCCCTTTTTGTACTGGCTGTGTAAATTTTGTATACTACCCTTACCTGTAGCTTCATCTTACTATAACTACTCTTACTTGTCCTGCCTCATTTTTTCTGCATTTAACAAATATAATGTGTCAAATCTTTCTAGGAACAAACCAAAAGACAAACAAATTCTTAGTTAATAATGTCAAACTCAGCCAAAATTATAATAATCTGTGCTGAGACTATTCTCCCAGAAATCAGGTGCTTGATTAAACTTCTAAGGATAATTAATTTTCAGTTCCTAAGATACTCAATTAGTATACTTTTGGATAATTCAAGTTTGAAATAAGCGTCTTTAGCAGGAGATTTCTTAAATTCCTGGTTTAATTCTCTGCCATGTCTCCTAAATTTCTTTCCCTCCCTAGAGATACTGTACTACTTAAAGCCTTCACCAGATTACTCTGATTTTCCACTTTTGAATCTCCTGTTCTCCAGACAACTTGTCTCAGCCTTCATATGCGCATAGAATAGTAATCTGCCTAACATGCAAAGCTGCTGTCTGTGTCCCTGATGCCTAAAGGTCTCCTTAGCATGTCTTATATATCTGTCATTGAGTTTTTCCCCTCACATGTTTACCAGTCTTTTACCTAGACATACTGAATTATGTGTGGTTCCAAAAAGAACCAGACTCATTCATGCCTGTATTTTCCCCTCACGTTACTCTCACTGCCTAGCCTGCTCTTCCACTTTGTCTAAGCAGCAACAGTCTTTTCATCTTCCAAGACTTCCACTCATCTTACCAGACTCAGCGTAAGCATTATATCCCCTGTGAAGCATGTTCAGACAGTCTCAGATAAAACTACTTCCTCTTTTGTACAATACTCCCCACCATACCCAAGAAGAGGCCCAGGATTACATTTTATTTTCATTTTTTTATTTATATGTCTCCTTTCAATTGTCTAAGTTTTCCAAAAAAGCAGTCATGTTTAATTCCCATATCCTTAATACCTAGCATAGTGCCTGGCACGTGGCAAGGACTTGCTCAACACATCTGTATTGATTTGAACTGAAATTCCTCACCTGAATTACTGATTTATTTTCCTCTGCCTAGTTCTTTGCAATGATCCTACTGAGAAGTACTATTGTGCAATACTGGGATAAATGCAGCAGTAGCAGCAGGCAAACCAAATGGTTTTATAACTCTCACAAACTGACAAACTTCAGAGGCATGAGATGGAGGGATACAAAATAAAAAGGTACAGTCACAATCCATCAACAATTTTCAGAACTGGACTTTTCTAACTGCATGTTTTTACCATTAATAAGTCAAGAAATCAATTTAACATGTCAAAGAGTTTGAAGAGTTTTACATAGTCCAGTGTTGAAAAGAAAAAAAAAATTTGACAGATACGTTCATCTACAAGGAAAACCCACCATCTTTCTTCTTTTAACCCATTCATATACTCATAAAACATAAGAATACCTTACAGCCCCAAGTTAGAGAAATTCTGATTCATGACTCTGCAGTAAAAAAAAAAAAAAAAAAAAAAAAAAATTGAATTAAATCAACCTGATGGACCCTTGTATGTAGTAGCACTATAAATGGAGCCATGATCTATCCTCCTATGACTACCATCTGGCCAAGTCCCTAATATGCTCCTTAACACAGCAGATTTTATATTGCTCTCCTCTAATCCTGGGAAATGGAGTCCTACAGCTGAAACCGTGTCCCTCTTGTGGGTCTCTGATTCCTTCCCTGACCCTAACCTGACTACCCCTATGCTATTAGCTTCTTTTGCTCCCATGCTATATGACCATGCCCCCCCGCTCCAATGACATTTTTTTTTCCTTTACTTTTTGGATCTTTTACATACTGAGAGCATGCTGGCTTGGCCTACTGCTGCCTTCAAACTCAGTTTCACCCATTGCAGAGACTGTCTAGTTAGCCTGGTGCTTCCATGTGGGTTCTGCCATGACCTGTTTTGGGATATGTCGTGTGGTAACTAGGCATGCCAGCCTACTGCTTGGGGTGCTTCGAGTGTGTTTTAAATTTATTCTATTAAATTGCACAGGGTGAAGCATAAAGGTATCTATTCCTTCTAGTCTCTTAGGTACTATCAAAAAGTCTATAACTATTTCAAATTACTATAATTAATTGCAATATAGAAGTAAACTGAACCCTACAATGATCTTAATTTTCTGTATAAAACTGAGTGGTTGATAGTAGTCCAGGTTTAATGCTACTGTCAAAGTATTTGGCAAACAACTCATGGAAAATTCTATTTGCTTTTTGGAGAAAAAAATGTGTACACAGACATACGCACATGTGTATTTGCAAAGAATAACTGCTACCTAACAGTACTTCAAAGAGTTCATTTCTGAACAATTTTTATGCAAATTTCACCTTCTTGAGGCAATTTTAATCTTATATTTCTTTGAATATTTTGATTTTAGTGAGTAGAAGGACTGATTGTCAATTTAAAACTTACATCATTCAGTTTTCCAAATATCACTTTTCATATGTGAAGTCATCTTGAAGTTTTTCAATAGACTTCTTTTAGCCACTTTTCAAAAAGAACACTCAGTCCTCAGAAAATTAGAAAATATGAAAATAACCCTAAAAAAGCCTCAACGCTTAATAAATGCCAGAAACCTTACTTGGCATTTTTGGAAATAAAATTTTAAAGGAGGCTTATTCTTCAATGTGATTTGCTTCTTTAACAGTACTGAAAAATTAACAATGCAAATCATGATTTACATAAAACACAAATAACCTGCAAAGTAAATATTTTATAAAATTAGAACATCAGGAACATGGGGACAGACATTCCGGAACTCTTACATACACATTCTAACAAAGAATTTAGATATAAGAAAGGACCCTTATAAGGAAAAACATGAAGCAACATCGTGTGAGCATCTTCTTTTGAATCCAACTATGAGAGACTCTAAAGACGACATACACTAGCAGTCGGTAGACAGAAGACAAAGATCTCTGCGAAATGACGCCAGTGGCCACTGACCTAGACAAGGTGGCATTTGTAGGTCAATTTGTATTGAGGGGAGGAGTTGTAGCTAGATTAAAAAAATTGATAATAAATTCAAAGATAAGAATCTACTTTTATAGATTTTTAGGAACTATTTTTAGATTATATGGGCCAGTAATAAAACTTCTTAAAGTGCCAATTAAAATATCAATCACAACATATTATTAAACATTTCCTTTATGTACATGTACTTATTTTGAAAATAAAAAAAATATTCCTTTGTACCTCAGCACTACCACTTACTTACTACATGGCTTGGATTAAAATAGGTCATCTCTGAGTGTCAGTTTCCTTGTCTTTATAATAAGCATATCTACATAAGTTATGCAAATTAGAAACAATATATAAAATGATCAGCACTTTTCTTATTTTAATCACACAGCCAATAAATAGAAGTTTTGGTATCAGCTCTATCAAAAGCCCCTCCTTTTGTGTTTGGTAGTTTTTACCCCTTAATGACTAAGTAGCATCTAGACAGCTGATCTCCAAGCAATATGTTGAAGTAACAAACTAGGCTTTGTATTTTCATAATGCTGACAAGAATATATGTTAGAGGATACTCAGGAGACCACATGTTGCAAATGACCATTAAACTTTCTGTGGTCTTTAGGTTCCTTTACTAGGAACCTACCAGCTCCAGGAACGGAGTTACCAGCTCCCTATATAAAATCAAGGAACTGAAACTTTCCAGAACTCCAACCAACCATGGTATCAGACTCCATGACACCAAGATTCTCCATTCATCATAGACACCTGACATTTGAATTCATCCACCTGCTGCTCCCATGACCCATAGCCCTCCAATTGGCAAACAATCCCTGCTGCAGCATTGTAGCCACATTCTCTACCCCTCTCTAAAAATTTCTGTTTCCAGGTAGGGAAGTGAATTTGAGACTTGTCTCCCAGCTGATTTCTCCCACCATAAAGCCTTTATTCCCTAGCAATACTCATTGTCTCAGTGATTGGCTTTCTGTCCAGAAACCAATCCCAAGTCTTAAAGGATGAGTAACCTAAATGGAGAATGTAAAGTGAAAAAAATCAAAACAGAAGGACTAGTGAGAAATGCACAAAATCTATGCCATTTTCAGGGAACTGAGAGAAACCTAAACCAAAGAGAAGTGGCAGAGAGGATTAAGGTAGATGAAGTGGAAGGAAATGGAAAAGGAAATGTAGGATGGGCTGAGCTGTGAACAAGTCTGGACATTATCCTTCACAAATGGTAATTCATAGATTTATAGGCAAATGACTATTGTGATTAAGTACATGTTAGCTGTAATAGAAGAAGTGTTTGAACTAAGGCTTTCACCAGTGGGAACAAAGAAAAGTTTAAAAGTAGATAGAATCAAATTTAATATTAGAGTGTAATAACTAATTATATACAGGCAATGAAGGAAATGGAGTGATGAAAAATTCTACTAGCTTTGATAGCTGGTTAAACAATGCCATAAATTTAGACAGAAAATTCAGAAGTCAAAGAATTAACATTGAGGTTTTCTGTCTTAGAAAACTTTATAATTAGAAAAATGTGGATCCAATGCCACAATAAGAATAGCTATCTTTTACAAGGTGAGTGTGTAAACCTGAGTGTGGCTACCTTTGGTAAAGGTACACATTTACCTTAAGGCAAACAAGGAAGAATAAGTTTTATTTCTTATAGAAAAAATTCGTGATTTTAAATATTTGGAAGAATAAAAAAGAAAACTCCTAGTAACTCTTCATAAGATTTTGATATTTCCTTCCAAAATTCTTTAAGGTTGTGATCAAATTACCCATAAACCTGCTATGTTTTTCACTTAACATTACCACACAGAATTTTAAAGGCATATCTTAAGCAAAAATATGTAAAATTAAGTTAAAGTAAGAAAGAGTAATTGCCATATGGAAAGCCAACCATATAAGACTATGTATGTGATAGAAAGCCTAAGGTCACAGTATTATCACTGACCATGTTAGTAATCTTTAGTCTTTAATACAAAAAAATTCCTTGCTAACAGAATAACGAAGGGAAGGGAAGAGACGTGTTAGCGTCTATCCCTCTAATTCTTACTTTCTATGACAAGATACAAAATTCATAGAAGAAACCAAGGCTTAGCTGAATTAAATATCTTGCACAAGACCATACACCTAAATTAGTAGGGGAGCTAGGATTCCAATTTCCAACTGATGGAACCTCTAGTTCTCTTTCCAGTACCCTGTGCTGCTTCATTCCCTGTATTATAACACAAGCTATGCATAATGACAAGTTTTCTAAAATGGTCCAACGCATTCATTTGGAATGCCAGAAAATCACTTAGAGCAGTGGGTCTCAATTCTAGCTGTGGTGAACAAGAACCAGTCAAAGAGAGTACACCTTTTCAGTTTTAACATTCTGCGACTGGAATCCTGAGAAGCGTTGCTAAATTCTTGTTTTCTTTCGCCCCCAATGCAGTTTTCCTTCACAGATTTTGCTGCATGTTACTTAATATACAGCGGTCTAAAGCCACAGTTCTCAACCTGTGGGTTGCGACCCCTTTGGGGGTCTCCTGCGTATCAGATAATTACATCATGATTCATAACAGCAGCAAAATTACAGTTATGAAGTAGCAATGAAAATAATTTTATGGTAGGGGGTCACCACAACCTGAAGAACAGTATTAAAGGGTTGCAGTATTAGGAAGGTTGAGAACCACTGGTCTAAAGTCTCTTTTCAGAGGCTTGCACATTTATCCTGTAACAGAGGAGAACCTACGTACCAGCCTAGAGGCAAAACTCTGTTCCTTTGTGTCATTTAAATTGTTTCTCAATGGCAATTACTAATTTCTCATTACATTAATTTCTAACTTTCTTACATTTCTGGCTTCCTTAAAAATTATTTATGTTATCTGTTTTGTTATTTTTAGTATTTCATGTTGCTTTAAATGAGAGGCAAAACTTAAAAATCAACATAGGGTTACAAACTGCTCTTTGACAATTCTTTCATATAATACCTGTTCTACCAGCATAGGCAATACCCACTTTAAAAAAAAATCAGATAACGAGCAGTAAAAAGGGAACATTGCATGATGTAATTCAAAACTCTGGCTGTACATGAAAATAACACAGGAAGGTTTTTTCAAATGCCAATAACAAGCTGTTCTAGATGAACTGGATAGGAATGTGGGGCGAGGAGGGGGCTGAACATAGGTCTCGTTTTTCAATGTTCTCAGCTAAATCCATTTAAACCATAAGGCAGTGTATCTATCAGAGAGCAAAGTACTTTGGGTGCAACCTGTTTTCCAAGGAATTTTCTTTTTTTTTTTTTTTTACTGAAATCATAGCTGTGTACATTAGTTCAATCATGGGGTACAGTGTGTGGGCCTCACATACAATCTGAAATATTTTCATCCTCCTGTTCAACATAACGTTCATGAGATTTTCCTGTTTACTGTGAAAAACATTTGTGTTCTGCATTTAGTAGGTTTCTTCTGACCCTTCAAAGATGCACCTCAAGTGTGATCCCACCCTTTATCCTTTCTCCCCTTCCCTCCCTCTCAGGAATCAAAAGACAACTGAGGAATATCTCTCAACATTTAAAAGGTTCCCAATCCTAAAGAGAGATTATCTGCCATGATGGTCATAACTCTTCCCATGACTGTATTTTTGTTCCTTCTCAGTGTGACCTTACTGCTGCTTTCATCAATGGGAAGAACCTATTTCGCTACCCCACAAATGTCAGCTAGTCTTATGATTTGTTTTGACCAACACCATAGTAGAAGCAATATTTTCTGACTTCCAAGCCTAGGCCTTTTGTGGTCTTCTGCTTCCACTCCAGCCCTCTTAGAAGGCAATGTTGCCATGTGAAGAAGCCTAGTTGAGACCCAGATGATATGAGTGAGACCAGAATAAGAAGTGAACAACTAATGCTACACCAAACAGCTAATGACCAACACAACTGAAAACAAACAAAATTGGTATTGTTTCAAGCCAGTTATGTAGAGATAACTAACATAGTATTCTCAAGGGATAGTATATTAAGGACAAGTAATATTTACACTCTTTTACCTACTTTAAAAAAAAATGTTCTCTAAATATCTGTCTTTAAAAAGACAAAGAAAAAAATGTATAACTAAGTGAACCTCTTTCTGTTTTCTCTATTAATAATTCAATAACAGATATGTAGATTAGAGCATGAACTATAGGGTCAAAATATAAGAAAATACTTATACAAAAAGGCATTATAAAAATAATTTTAGACAATCATTTCACATACATTGAACATTTTTTGAAATGCGTGTCTAAAAGATCACAAGTCAGGAAGCTCACAAATCTCAAAACTTTTAAAAGTGAGCCTAACACAAATTATATACTTTAGGTTGAAGATCCCTATCTAAAAATCTAAAATCCCAGATGCTCCAAATATGAAACTTTTTGACCACTGTCATAACACAAGTAGAAAATTCACACCTGACCTAGGTGACAGGTTGCAGTCAGAATATAGTAAAAAATTTGTTTCATGTACAAAATTATTAAAAATATTGTATGAAATTACTTTCAACTATGTATATAAAGTGTGTATCAACATAAAGGAATTTTATGTTTAAACTTGGGTTCTATTGAAACACTTCTGGTCCCAAGAATTTTGGATAAGAAATACCCAACACTGGCTTGGCACCCATAGCACTTAGTGCATAGTGGTCACAGCACTAGCCACATGCACTAAGGCTGGGTGGTTTGAGCCTGGCCCAGGCCAGCTAAACATCAATGACAACTGCAACAAGAAAACAGCCACGTGTTGTGGTGGGCACCTGTAGTCCCAGCTACTTGGGAGGCTGAAGCAAGAGAATCACTTAAACTCAAGAGTTTGTGGTTGCTGTGAGCTATGACACCACGACATTCTACCCAGGGTGACAGCTTGAGACTCTATCTCAAAAAATAAAATAAAATAAAATAAAATAAAATAAAAAACATGTCTATGAATGAATCCCTGAAATAACATAAAACTATATAGTTTCAGTATATTGCATTTTTACAAAAATTCACTAAAAGGCTCTCACATTGTCCGTTCATTTAACAACTAGTTATTGAGTGTCCATGTGCAAAGCACTGTTAGATGTCATCCCTGGAAGATCCATGGTCTAGTAATTTTTTTACTGGCATATAGGAACATATAACATAGAAGAAATAACATTTTGAGAGTTATGAGTAAAGAAACAAAAATTTATACTTAAATAAATAGAAGGCTCCAAGGAAAAGAAGTTCTTTTAACTGCACCTTAAGCAACCCAACAGGATGTCTGGGAGGATGACATAGACAAGGGAAACCTCAAAAGAAAGCTAAGAGATGAAAATGTGCAGAGTACAGTAAGCAGGCCAACATGGCTGAAACGCAGGGTATACAGAAATGTACGGAAATCATGGGAGACAACTGCCACTAGGTCAGCAGAGGCATCCAATGGCAACTTAGATATGAATTTATTTTGTAGATAACTACAAAGAATTTGGGAAGACAACAGTACAAGGAACAAATGTGGAGCTATAAGCACATTAATACAAACTGCAAAGAAGGACACTGGTGAAGGAGGCCAAATGAGAAGAATCTTATCTACTAGTGTAATGCAGTAGTACTAGAAGTAGCAATAGAAAGAAGTAAAATTAGGAAAGTATGGTAAGAAGCAAAAGGAAATTATAAGGTAGTGGTATGATGATGTTGCGCACAGCTCCCCAGATGTCCTAGCATCCAGAAAATCAACAACAACAACAACTTACTACTTGTAAGTAAAAAGTCAAACCCTAGAAATTTTTTTACCACCTTGCTGCTCAGGATCAAAATAACTTCATGTAGGAAAATTACTTAAGTGGCTTGTCAGAAACACCAAGAATTGCCCAAAGACTATTTCCCCAGATGCGTCTTCTGCTGCTTGGGAGTTCTTACTACTGGCCACTATAATCTTCTTGGGAGACCCTCATAGTGCTTCCTTATAGAATCTCCCAATGGCCTTGTGGTACTCTCCTGTAGCAATGAGTCCCCCTAGGGACTGTTCACCTGTTCCTGGAGCTTGGATCTGTGTTCTTAACTTTTATGTCACACAGCTATGGCTAATACCAAACCCTTTAAAAATACTAATGCTTTAAATTGACCTATCTCTTAATAGATTATTTCTGTATACCAAACCGTAGTTTCTTTTGTTTCACTTGAGAGTTTTTGCTAGAATACTCACTCACACAGCCCGACAGCTGCTGAAATCTAACCTGCCAGTATAATCTACACAGTATTGTTTGCCAATAATTTTTTTTTAATAATTTTATTGAATCATAATTATGTACATTGGTGCAATCACAGGGCACGATTCATATACATTCAGAAATATTTTGATCATACTGTTACAGATATCCTTCATGGCATTTCCTTGATCACTATATA
>CAUYON010038522.1:0-41443 GCA_963573935.1 Arctocebus calabarensis
TATAATTATCTTTGATTATTGGAAAAATTACATCTGCACTTTTCTTTCTTTCTTTTTTTTTGAGACAGAGCCTCAAGCTGTTACCCTGGATAGAGTGCTGTGGCATCACAGCTCATGGCAACCTCCAATTCCTGGGCTCAAGCGAGTCTCCTGCCTCTGCCTCCCAAGTAGCTGGGACTACAGGCGCCCACCACAACGCCCGGCCATTTTTTGATTGCAGCATCATTGTTGTTCGGCAGGCCTGGGCTGGATTTGAACCCGCCGGCTCAGGTGTACATGGCTGGTGCCTTAGCCACTTGAGCCACAGGCACGCCATGTCTGCACTTTTGAAAGCACTAAGTTTCCATAAAATTATGTTATTTTCTTCTATGTTTATTTAAAAATATTTTATTATAATTAGATTAAGTTACATAGTTCTCATTACTCAAGATCTTATACACCTCAAGTAATCAAATCCCTTCTGATATCCATTTTGATTTTTCCCTCTCAAAATCAGGCCCTCAATTTAGAAAAAAATAGAATAATATTTCCAGAATGCCACTCATCCCTAAAAATATTTGCAATAACCTAAAGGGTCTGTGGAACAAATGAGATTTGTTCGCCATGCTCCATATTTCATAACCAGCTCAACATTTATTATAAGACCTACATAGAAAGACTTATCAAATCATAAAAAGCATTTAGCCTTTCCTGAATTAAGTTTGAGTAGTAAAATATTGTTAGTGTAAATATTTCAAAAATCATAGGCTTTATATGAAGGAGATCATTCAATGTGCTCACTAACCACATATTTTTGCCCTCAGGGGGGAAAAAAAGCATAAATCAAATTCATATGAAATAGAGTTGTATTCTACCACAATAGAGAACTTTACTTTTCTACATACTGGTTACTATAATAAATTAAACTCAGCCTTTCAGTGTTTTCCATCTATCAATAATTTTGTCTTATTTCGATGCTTGTCTGAAGGTTTTGGTCTTCAACTAAGGAGAAATTCAGAGCTTCACGGACAGGAGTGTATCAAGGACTTCCCAGCCACTGATGCATTTCAAAGACTAGATTCTTGGATATAGGCTTCCAAGTCGACAATGTTTAGAAAACTTCAGAATGTACTGTTGGACTAAATGATACTCCCAGAACTCATTTTATTCTGGAAGCAACAGTTTTATGAGGGCAAACTACTGAGGGAAAACCCAGCCACATGAGTTAATTACATTGGACAGAATGAACTTAAGACACAAGTTAATTGCAGTTGTTTGGAGTATTGTCCATGTTGTTTTTACATGTGGGTTTTAAATAGATATTTAATAGATATATATGCTTTCTCTTTCTATTCACACTGTCACTAATGCTCAGTGGTAGACTCTGCTTTTCTGCCTGCAATGAAACAAAAGGTATCTGGTTCCCACCACACTTCTCTTGGTCTACCTCCAGTTCCAAACTCTTACGGAATTTCCTAGCTTTCCTTGAACAACATAGTTGTTTGCATAAGTTCAGTGAAAATCTGTCTGCATTTTACCAGGATATAAATAAGAAAAGGAACGGATGTGAAGCTGCAGGTAACCTCACCTGACTGAACCAAACTGCATTGCCAGAGGCACCCACTTCATGGGTAGCTAAAGCCCAGGTATGTCTTGGCTTGACCCCCAGATGTGAAATCCAAATGGGATTCATTGAAATTTAATATTGTCAAATTTCTGTTTCTCTAGTCTTTTTTTCTCTGTCTACTAAATTTTTTATTTTTGTTTTGCTATGGCCAATAAGTTATTTCCTACTGGTGACAGCAGGGATTGTGAATTTGGTTTAATGCCCTCACAAATTGGATGATTTCTCTAAGAGGATGACAAATAATCCAGTTTGGCATGCTTCTTTATTTGTCCACTTTTATCTCAAATAAATTAAGTATGTAGTACACATTGGGAAGAACAGTTCTTTGATGTCTACGATGGTGAATTTTTTTGTTTTTGTGTTCATTATTTTTGTTACTCCCTAGAAAATATTAATTTTAATTTTCTTTCCATTTGCTGTGAAATAAACGTAATACACAAAATACAGCAAAATATACTTTTCCCACTTCAAATAACTGTATTTTACTCTTATAAAAATGTAATAATCTGCATAATTCATCATAGTATGTTAAGTAGAGAAAAGATGAGAACATAATCTTCAGATAAATTGTCACCTATTTTAACAATTCTCACAAGCATTTTTTTCTGGAGAAAAAGAATATTCTTCTCTGCAGAATTATATTGACTTAGGAACTGTTGCTTTTTGTTGGGAGAAGGGAAAGACAAGTTCTTTTAAAAAGTGTTTAGTCTTGAAAAAAGTCTTAGTTTAGGAGGAAAACATCATCCAAATCTTTGTTGAACCAACTAAGTTATGTGTAAATTTTCTTGTTTATACTTCAGAGACCAGATTGTCTTCTGACTATGATGATTCCTAAGTATCACACTGATAATTTTCAAAATTAGTGGTTAAAGATTTAAATTAACTGCTATATAAACCCAAAACAGAATTTTAAAGCTCTGTTAACAGGAAACACTAAAGGTAATGATGCTATCCAGGACAAATGTATTCTTTTCCACATCTGATATTCTTAACATGATAACAACTCAAATCTACTGGATTGTACAGACGTAATACAAATGTCTATACACACACACACACACACACACACACACACACACACACACATACGTAGTCCCTGATTAGTTTAATGCAATGGATTAGTTTCCTCTTGTCAGTGATAAGAATATTTTGCCAACCACCAAAAATCACATTTAGGTAGTCACCAAGAAAGTTTTCTTGTGTATAATTTATTCACCCTCAACAGAATACATCACAGAATAATAAAAATCGTTAGTAATGTCTAACTACCATGTTAGCACTTAGTCAGTATTTTATAGACCAGCTGTGGAAGTAAATCAAACTTTGCTGTAGCTCCAGTCCCACCACATGTGGCTCATTTCCATGGATGCAGAAATGCTGAACGTGGCACCTTAAAACATAACTGTTTTCAGTAACAATCTTACACAGGCTAGAAAGTGGGTATTAGATCTGTCCTCAGCATTATAAAAGGCATCAATTATTGTCCAGGTGGTGACTTACAATATGAAACTTTTCTTTCTTCATTTTAAAAGGTAGAAAAGTATGTGCCTAAGTATTCTTTTGTGGTAATATTTTTATTTCTGCAAATTTTTCAACAAGATGAATGTGTACTCAAAAATCCACAAATCCGATATAACAAGTTAGTGGTTTCCTTCTTTGACATTTTTTATAATTCCTCCATTTCAAAGTGTGCATTAAGCCTGTTTGCCATGGATGTGTGTTCAAAGATCCTCAACAGGCCTGTATCCCACAGTTCTTCTGAGTGGTGCGAGGTACTGAGAGTTGTTATTCTCCAGGATGTCATCAGGCCTGTCCCAGGCTCCGTTCTATCAAGATGGTGCAGGCGCTCCAGGAAGCTCTGTCTGCCACTGGGACCCCTGGGAGGGAGAAGCCCATCCTCTCACCACATCATACCCCACGGGCAAAAGAGCAGCAGTCACTGAGGAACAGTATGGATTGCACAGTGGGGGCTCATTAGGGCAGGGATGTTCCTCCCTCAGGGCTAATGGGTTGTATTTCTATTTATTTTTGAAGCTCTATGTTCTGAAGCCATAAACTCTCTGTGTCTATCAATGTCTAATTCAAAAAGTTTACCTCTTGCTCTAATTGTAAGAAAGTGCAAATAGTTCCCTTTCTGGAAGGCTTATGGTCTCCATGAGTTTGCAGTCAAGCCGCTGGCCAGGGCTCCAGTCCCACATGAAATCTCAACTGGGGAAGAATCAAGAATCCACTTCCCACTTACTCATGTAAGGCTGTCAGAAGGACTCGGTTCCTCATAGACTATCGGACAGGGGCCTTCAGTTTCCCACAGGCTGCGAGCCAAAAGCCTCCCTCAGCTTCTTGACAAATGGGCCTTTCCACAGGGCAGTTCACAGCATGGGGACAGACTTTCCTCAGAGTGAGCAAGCCGGAGAACCCAAGGCAGGGGCAGACAGAGAACCCAAGAAGGAAGTTACTGTGTTTTTGTCACTTCTGCCATATTTGATTCATTAGAAGAAGGTCAGTAAGGCCAGCCCTCACTCAGGGAGAGTAGATTTCCCAAAGGTGTGAATACCAGAAGGCAGGAGCATGGGTGATCATCTTAGAGGCTGCTGACTGACAGACCATTAGGCACAGGGCCTGGGCGGCTCCATCCTAACCAATGGTGGCAATTTTGAATACCATAGCCCAGCTCAGTTCCCGGATAAGCTATAAAAATCATAAGCAACCAACTCCCCTGGCCAAAGCCCTTCGCTTACAGGAGTCCTAATAAAGTATAGAAACAGGATCCCAACCAATCAGGGGTGGCCCCATTGTTCCCATACCCTAACCTCATAAATACCTGACCCATCCTATCGTCCAGGCTCTTTTGGTGACCTGCTGCGCCAGGCAACCGAGAGCCCGAGCTCGAGTTTGTATAATAAAAACTCTTTTGTTCCTGCATCAGATTTGGCTCCCTGGGGGTCTGTGGGGACGCAGTACTCTGGCCACAACACTGACCAAACCTCAAAGACCATTTATAGATGTGGGTTATAACTATCAACATTATTTATATTGCAAAGTAATACTAATACATTTTTAATATTCTCATTTATTAATTGATTCATTAAAGATAGCAAGGATAAATGCATTCTCATAAACATCTTAGTATTATCATAAAAACAGTTATAGCCGAGCATGGTGGCTCATGCCTATAATCCTAGCACTCTGGAAGGCCAAGGTGGGAGGATTCCTTGAGGTCAGGAGTTCGAGACCAGTCTGAGCAAGAGTGAGAACCAGTCTCTAAAAATAGCCCAGCACTGTGTCATGTGCCTCTAGTCCCAGCTACTCGGGAGGCTGAGGCAAGAGGATTGCTCAAACCCCAAACGTTTTTGATGTGAGCTATGATGCCACAGCACTCTACCCTGGATGAAAAAAAAAAGAGTTTCGACCTCATGGACCTCTGAGAGAGAATTGATGTCCCTTAATAAAATATCAGTGTGTTTCATAAGTTGAAAGACCACAATGAAGGACAAAACTTAGAAAGGCAAATTTGTCTTGATTTAATATGTCTACATGTGGGAAAAAAGGCATGAAATAAATATGTTAAAATTATAGCACAATTCACTCAGTGTTGATGGGCTTACTTCTTGGTTTACCCATAAATTATTTGCCTATAGTATGAAAGACTATTCTTACCTGTTTTATTATCTGCCTAAGCATGTATAGCAGACATTCTGAGTCCTACCAAAATAATTTTCTAAACTTTATATTGACTGTATCAAGACTTAATTACTTAAGAATAAAAAACAAAAGCTCTTCACCTATTAAAAAAACTAGGGCTCTTTTTAATTCCTATGACCTGCCGCACTTATTTTTAAGTGTTTTGTCATAATTTTGATTAAATACTTAACCAAGTACCATTTCTTAGTCATTCAGGTTTCTATTTTGGTCTAGTATCCAAATATGCTCTTACAATTTTTCTCCCTCTTGGCTGCTCAAAATTGCATACTAAATATAGGAAAAAATATAATTTTCAGGATCACTCTTACACCTAAAACTATCTTTATTTCCCTGGAAAATCACAAAGATTTGTTCTTCTTAGTTACTAGAGGTTGGGAAGGATGTGGATATACGTGTGTGTGGCTGTAGGGAGATGAAGAGAGAGGTTGGTTAATGGGCAACCAACCAATGGGAAAGTTATCAATAAAAAGAAGTAGTAAGTTCTAATGTTTGATAGCAGAGTAGGTGATTGTTAACAACACATTGTACATTTCAAAATAGCTAGAAGTGAGGACTTAAAATGTTCTCAATACGTAGAAATGATAAATGAGCACATTGATGGATATCCTGAATACTCTGACTTGGGTCATTATACATTCTATGCATATAACATAATATCACATGTACCCCATAAAGATTTACCAATATTATGTATCAAAAAATTATTTGCACCTTATACAAAGAGAAGCGTTAATATTAGAAATACTTAGACTTATTTGATGTGCATCTACTGTTAACAGTTACGTGAGAAGAACTGTCAACTCAGAAAAGACACCCAGCCTGCCCTAGGTTAAATTAGGTAGGTAAAATATTATTAATTATATATTTCAGAAACTATATGCTTTATGAGAAGTTCCTAGATATTTCTCAATGCCCTTGCTGCTGTAATATGTTGTTTTCCCTCAAGATAATTCCCATAAAGAGTCAAATAAAATAGCTCTGCTGCCTTTTCCTTTATTTGCCAGAGTCCTGGAGGTGCTTTGTCTGATATTAGTCAATATCAGTATCACATTATCAGTTTTGCATAATAATTTTGCATATTATGAAACTGTTTAATTGGCCACAATATTCTTTAATTTTGATAGAGCGTCTTCTAGGCCATTGGCTCTCAAGTGGAGATGCACATCAGATGTATTCTTGGAGTTTGATGAAAATACAAATTTCTAGACCCTATTGTATACTTACTAAACCTCTTAATATTCTCAGAAAAAAATATTGTCAGGATTATTAATATTGCATGTTAACCTCAAGATCTGATGTGCATCTATGTGCCTTAAAACAAGCAAATTTCCTCAACAGTTGCATTTTTAATTTTATGAACCCTTTAGGCATTTCATATTTGAAGATGATTTGTCATAAAATGACTATAGCCGTTAGGCCTCTGTTATGCAAATAAATAAAGACCACCCAGATGAAAACAAGCAAAGGCTACTTATTCTGACTTTGCTGTAGCAAGGGAGTCAGATACCATCGCTTGCATTTGGCAGAGACCCAAAGATAGGCAGAGGAGTGGAAAAGCCTCACGGTGGAAACAGGGAAGACTTCAGAAATGTCCCTGTAGGTTGTTGGCATGGGAAGCTGTAGGCTGGCTAACTAGACATGGGTTATCCTATGTCATCAGTTAAGGGAACATATTTGGCTTTCTGTGGTTGGTTCTAAAATTGGTGAGGGGAGGGAGAAATTAAGGAAACTATTAGTTATTAATTAAGTCTTGACTATTTGGGGCTAAGTGCTGCTAGTGTCATTGCTTGGCTTTTTGGACTGGTTGTTATAGAGAGTAGGTTGGCTTCCTGGGATGGTTGCTTCATTGTGGGTCGGTTCTACTTGTATAATCTGGCCATTGTCGGTTTCACTGTCATTTGTAGATAGCATTCATTTTGCTCAGATGCTTGCTTGAAGTCTCTGCTATAAGCTGTAGGCTAGCACCTGTGCCTTCAAAAAAGGATAGTCACAGTGTCTGGCTTCGAGGAAAAGAACTATACTAGGTATGGTATATGTGTACCATGGAATATTACTCAGCCATCAAAAACGATGGAGACTTTGCAGTGTTTGTACTAACTTGGATGGAGGTGGAACACATTAGTCTTAGTGAAACATCACAGGAATGGAGAAGCATGAATCCTATGTATTCAACTTTGATTTGAGGACAATTAGTAACAATTAATGACACAGTGGAGCATGGGGGAAGGAGAGAGCAGACAGAGAGAGAAGGAGGGAGGGAGTGACAGAAAGAAAACAAAAAAACAAAAAAAGGAAAGAAAATAGTGACTCATTGTCACATAAATTGGATTCATTTTTGACCAAAGTACATTACTTAAACATTAATTTTTAATTCAACTTGTTTTTTGTTTTTTTTTTTTTTGCGATATTTGGCCAGGGTTATGTTTGAACCCGCCACCTCTGGCATACGGGACCAGCACCTTACTCCTTTGAGCCACAAGTGCTGCCCAATTCAACTTGTCAATATGTTGGTTAAGATATTGCATCCTCACTTATAAGTGCAATATGTTTATAATTTCCCTTTATAACAATATATTTTCTCCAATTTCAATATCAGGTGTATCCAGATCAAGTAGAGTGATTTTGAAATATTTCTTCTTTTTCTATTGTCTGTAAGATTTGGCATGATCTGTTTTTTGAAACTCTCCTTTACTTTTGTTTATATAATATTAGTTTTCTATTTTGTGAGACTTTGGAAAAAAAATAAGAAGTTAACTGATAACTTCATACTGAGCATCACAGTCAAAGCACTTTATAATATCTTATTTGACAGTGTGAACATTACTTTATTGGCATTATTATTACTAATATTGCTTAATATTTCCATGCAGTGATCGTCTGTTTTCTTTTCTGAATGTATTTATCTTCCTTCATGCTTACATGGTTTTTGTTTCTAGTCCTTATCTTAAACATTGTATTGTTATTAAATTTTAAACATTTTAAATTCTGTGAAGGCAAAAAGTGGAAACCTAATTAACACATGTATATGTAAAAATAAAAAAAAATTTTTTTTAAAGTATTTTGTTACTTAAACTTTCATTGCCATTAGTTGCTATACATTCTATAGAACTTGACTATTATTTTCTCCTGCCTTACCCATTTGAGTGGGATACTAACTGAAAATTCAAATGGACTAAAGTCAGCAAGAGAAAGATTTTAAAAAGCATTTTAACTTGTATGTAAACTAGATAAATCCTGGCAAACTTTATAACTTTTATTTTTTTGGTTAAATCTATATCAGATAGGGCGGTGCATGTGGCTCCAAAGGAGTAGGGCTCTGGCCCCATATCCCAGAGGTGGTGGGTTCAAACCCGGCCCTAGCCCAAAACTTGCAAAAAAATTTTAAAAACTATATCAAGTAAAATTTTGACATATAAGTCAAGATGATAGTCACTGATGTTGAAGTTTGCCAGTAAACTTTTCTTTTTAAGATAAAAAGTACTAGAATATATTGGTACTTAACACATAAAAGATATTTTGCTATCTTTTCTGGGCAATTTATGTAAATGGAATTTAAAAATATGTAGTGTTTTGCTTCTGACGTCTTTTACTTTGTGTAAGATTTTTGAAGTTGTTCATTTTGTAGGATTTATCAGTATTTTTTGTTCCTTTTTATTTCTGAATATTTTTCCATTTTAAGGATTTAGCACATTTTGTTTATCCATTCATAAACTGATATACATTTGGGTTGTTTCCCTTGTCGGCCTTTTGTGAATGGTGCTGTTATGAACATTCATGTACTAGTCTTCAGACATGTGTGTTTATTTCTCTTGGGTAGGTTTTTAGAATTAGAACCTAAAAGTAGTGGTCATTTTATATCTCATATTTTAAGAAATTGCCAAGCTGTTTTCCAAAGTTGCTATACTATTTTACATTCTCAAGAGTGGTATATGATGATTGCAGTTTCTGAATATCCTCACCAACTCTTACTGTCTTTTTAATGTAGCCATTTTTAGTGGCTGTTAAGTAGTATCTCATTTAGTTTGACTTTGCATTTGTCTAATGACCCAACTGATTTTTATCTTTGCTAGTTGTATGTGCTAAATGTTTGACATTCCTAATAGGAATAACTACCTGGTAACCCTTTATGTATTTTTAATCCTTTGCCTTCTACAAGCAGATTTGAAACAGCAAGGACAGTTTTTCAGTGACATAGTACCACAGAAAGTTAGAAGCATTGTGTTCCTAGTTTTGCAACTTTATCTAGGTTGAAAATGTGATTATGAAGTATGATTTACTTAAAATATACATTCAGAGTTTTTACTTAGCTAGTATAAATGTATGCTTTTATTTGTCTCATGATTACTTTTAAGGAGTATATGAAATTGTTAAGAAAGCTCTGATCACTCTTTCATCACCCTGGAAATTACTGCCCATTGTGTATGTGGGTATGTAGTTTATTTAAAACAATTATCATAATTTGTGATTATTTCATTGAAATTATGAAAATAATATATTGTTTGATAATAATTATAAATAAAATGAGCTGGTTAATTTTAAAACTAATTTTATCTCATAAACCTCTTAGTCTATGTGTGAGGTTTATAAGAGAAGAAATCTTCTATTTGGACATCAGATTTAAATATCCATTTTCTTGTTTGTGAACCTGCCACTCTTGAAGGTAAATTATATATACATGCCTCAATAGGGGGTTACTAAAATTATTAGACATCCTATGTCAACATAGTTATTAGTATTTATCAAAAATGAATATGTCTGCTGAGAATTCCAAGATCAAATAATGTGTGTTGTATGTGTGTTTTTGATTTTTCTTATTTAAAACACATTTTTAATGATTTGGAAAACCATACACAGGCATCTTAAGCATAATTTCCTCTGAGTAGTAACATTGTTGATAATTTCATATTATTTATGTCAAATATTAATATTTTTGCAGCAACATGTATTACGTTTATAAATGGAAGAAAAGGGTTTTTTGTAAGAAATAAGTTATTGAAGTCACAAATTGATTATACCTGGTTTTTAAAATTTATTGTTAAACAGAACTTTTTTGTTTAAAAAAAGGTTCTTGGCTTAAAAGCCTCAAACGCAAAGAATTACATAAAGATAGAAAGAAAACTAGTAGGCTTGGGGAGCCTTGACCTTTTTACTAAAGAAATGAATTTGTTAATCCTGCTTCCACTGATTAATTCACATGATTTGAAAAAATCATACACATTGTACCTTTTTTCTTATAATATATCTTACATCAGCAATCAACTGGATATGTGATTAATGAAGAAAAAAGCTTCTTAGATCTAAAACAGACTTCACATTTTAAACTTCATTTGTACTCCAGGTAACTTTTACACTGTCAGACTATTAACTGCTGCCTTATGTAGCCTAAGCACTTGGTTACCCAGCTGCTGTGATCACCATGCAATCAACAACCTTCTATTTTTATGACTTAGTTTTTTTGGAGTTGTGCCAGTGAATATGTAAAGAAATAAGGCAAGATCATTTGAGTGCCATTAAATCCACAATGAATTAGGTAATTTCCAGACTGAAAAAGAATTTAATATTCTGGGAAGAGTTCTTACCCTCTTAATAAATGAAAATCTGAAAAAGATACCACTGTAATTGCCTGTTTTTATAAGAATTTTTCACACAAACATGGTGATATTTTATTTTTTTCTTTTTTCATATCAGTTCTGAGAAAGGAGCATATTCCTCTCCATTGTGAATTACCTAAACTTGTCATTACTAAACCTATATTTCTTCCATCAGCTATTGCACGCACATTGCATTTACATGTGGGATGGAGGCAGTGTCTGATCTTAATAAAGGCCTCCTCCCTTCTATTCTGTTCACCATAGAATCTCACATGGATATTGCCCAATCTTGGACTCCTTGTGGAAGTCTTCTCAGTGGCATTTAAACCTTGCTTTAGGCCAGTTTCCATTTAAGGTTGTTCCACTGGCATCACATGCATATTTCTGAACATAATCCCAGACTGACCACATTAGAATGGAAGAAAATAATCTTTGTTAAAGAACCTTTCCTGTAAGCTCTTCTGTGTTAGAACAAGCCAACATGCAAACATCCTTGGATCCGACATGTCACGTATCTCCCACATTGTCTTCTCTATACTCATTATTGCATCTTTATTTCTCATGTACTGTACTTTTCTAGTGAGTCTCCATACTTTCATTATATGTCCTATCATTACAACTTTTTGTGCATAATAGGAGTTTTGACAATTAAGTTCATGAACTCTTCCTAGAAAAAGTGCTTTATAGGGTAAACTAGGCACTGACATTGGTGCATAGCTTCCCAAGGGGAGTGCTCCAGGGGAGGCCTTAGTGATTTCAGCAATGAGATATGTACCACTTTTTCTAGGATTAGTTTGCCAAGTTAATTGTCTGACCTTGTACAATGACAACTCTGATGGCTATTTCAGAAAATGAATTCTAAAACTGCTTTGAAGGGTGGACTAAGTGCTGGCATCAATGTGTAGCTTCCCAAGGGGAGTTCATTGAAGGTGACTATAGTAATATTCAGCGATGAGGTATGTGACACTTTTTCTAGGATGTTTGCAAACTTAATTGTTTGATCCCGTATATTCTAAATGTTTTTGCATATTCATTTATAATTTACATATACATACTACTATGGCAATATACTATACACATTATAAAACAATGTAAAGAGGTGTCAAAGAGTAAATAAGTTTAATTCTAAAACAGTAGACAAATCCTTTTTTTTTGAGACACTCTTACTCTGCTGCCCAAGCTAGAGTGCCGTGGCATCAGCCTATCTCACAGCAATATCGGACTCCTGAGCTCAAGCAATCCTACCTAAGCCTCCTGAGTAGCTAATACTGCAGGCACTGCCATAGTGCCTGGCTGGTCTCAAACTCCTGAGCTCAAGATATCCTCCTACCTCAGCCTCCCAGAGCTCTAGGATTACAGATGTGAGCCACCATGCCTGGCTGACAAACACAGATTTTAAATTGTCTTGACAATTTTGAATTTACAGGGCTTTCTCAGATTGTTAATGATTTTCTTTTTGGCATTAAAATGTAGCTGTTGAAGGGTTCAAGGCATAAAAAGCAGATGGTGCTAGCCCTTTCTCGCCCTTTCTCTTTGTTCACATGTATTTTCATGTAATCCTTCTGTGCCATATTGAGTAAATCCACTAAACCAGGCACTTTTGGACTGTAAAACTTTGTAACACAACTGCAGAAGTAGTAGGAAACATACCATGTTACCCTTCTACTTTGTGTCATTTGCTCACTTCCCTTAGTTTCTCCAGTCTGTGAAACAGGCACTGTTAATCCAAATATTAAATATTATTATAACTTCATTGCTTTACTTAAACAAAAAAATAACGTCAATAGAAGGTATATTTTTTGCCTACATCCCACTGGACCATTTTTGTATAGCTTCTTTGGCACACTTAGCCCACTTTGGGATACCACTTGCACAACCTAATCTCTTGCAACTTGTTTTCCTTATTAACAGTATTATATTCAAGACTATTTTTATGATCATCCACAATCTCTCCAATTTAATCCACAGACTTTAGTTTGTTTTTACTTGACTATGTAATAATCTTTAGCTCATTTGGCCAATTCCTGGGCTTTCTCCTATTGGAAGTGGTTCAACTCCTGACCTAATTGATCAGGTCAAAAAAAAAAAAAGTTGAGTCATTCCTATACACCTTTCTCCTTTTTTAACTACTGACTCCCTGTAACTAAGACTTGTTAATTCTACTTCCTACTTCATGGTGCTGTCACCAACCCTAGTTGATTTTATTTCCTACTATGTCATATGGTCACCAAGACTTAAATTCTTCTCATATTCATTTACTTTTTCTACCCCTGCTATAACTACCCAGTTTAAGCCATCAGTTATCTTGGAGTTCTGCAGTAGTCCAGCATGGACGGATACCTGCTTTATCCACATAGCAGCTAGAGTGAAACTTTGAAACAAAATCTGATCGTTTTACTCTCTTGCTTAAATCTCTTTAATGGCTTCTTCAATATAGTGGACAGATACCAAAAGATCTAGCTGCTTACCAACCCAGTTTCATCTTCAGCTTTACTTCCTACCATTTTCCTGTTAGTTCTCTGGGCACTAAACACTCTGATCTCTCTGATACTTCAAACTATGTTATGGCTACATATCTATCCCCCAGCACACAAACTTCCCATCTACCTATGTGCTATTCCTTCTGATGAGAGCAGTCTTTTCCCTCACCTCTTTGCTAGCTTCTTCTCATCCTTCATATTCTTCCACTGCTTAGACTTCAAAGAAGTCTAGGTTCAAAATTCTGGTTTGTAAATTCTCATTTTGTCCTTTATATTTGCATAATAACATTTAACATACCCATGGGTTAATTGTTTAACTTACCATTGTATCTCCAGTACCTAACAAATAAGGGATCAATAAATAAGTAAGTGAACATTGTTTATCACTATTTGTTTCTGTATTTATATACTGCTTGTTCTGTGAGGGTGATGACCTTATTTATTTTTGGTCTCCATCATTTTCCCAATATGTAACACATTTACACACAGACATACAGACATGTTTGTTGAATTTGTATGGTGGTTCTGTAATTATATTTTTATTAAGCCTTTCCTCTTTTGACCTAAATTGATCATATCAGTCTTGTGCATCCATTCCAGTACTTAATGCACTGCCTGACATTAACGTATTTGGTAATTGTTTTTTATTATTTTTTTATCAGTTTATCTCTACTGTATAATATGCAAATTTAACCCATTCACATTTACTGTACTTACTAATCTTTGCACTAATTTCTGACATCTTATTTTGTATTGTCTTTGCTTTCTTTTTTCTTTTACTTTTTTACCCATTATGTTTTGTTTATATTGATCAAGTTTTTCCCTATTTTTATCCTTATAAGAGTTGGGAAGTTGAATATTATCTTTTTAGTCATCTAATTATTGACCTAAAATTCTTAGTGTAAATATTTAATTTAAAATTTTTCTAGCAACATCTTATAACAGGAGTCTTTGGTCTACTCTCTTCCTTGCCATCTTACTTATGAAAATATTTTGAAATTTTGCTTTTCAGTGTGATTTTTTTTGTACCAATCAAATAAGTTTTACCAGATTTTTTTATTTGTTTGATCTTTTGTTTTTTGTTTTGTTTTGTTTTTAACACATCCTTGCTGCAGATCTTATTCCTGGCCATCTTATTTAGGATGTATTATATTTTTGGCTACTGTAATTTCTCTAATTCTTTTAGATAGGATTTGGGAGGATATACTTTTTGTGTTGTTACATATGAGAAAATGTGTTTCTTTTCCCCCTTTACATCATTAGTTTGACTAGGTATGAATTCTATGTTCCAAATTCTTTTCCCTCAGAATTTCAGAACTTTTGCTTCATTGTTTTCACTGAGATGTCTGACATCAAATTATGTCTTTTTGGTTGAAGGCTTTTAGAATTTGAGTTTTTTTTTTTCTTTAACCTGTTATGAAATGTCAGCGTTGCATACTTAGTTTTTGTTTGTTTGCTTTTATTTTCCATTCATACTATCAGAAATCCTGTGACTCAAGTGGCTAAGGTGCTAGCCGCATACACCTAAGCTGGTGGGTTCAAATCCAGCCCGGGCCCGCCAAACAACAATGATGGCTGCAACCAAAAAATAGCTGGGTGTTGTGGCAGGCACCTGTAGTCCCAGCTACTTGTGAGGTGAAGGCAGGAGAATCACTTGAGCCCAGGAGTTGGAGGTTGCTGTGAGCTACGATGCCATGGCAGTCTACCCAGGGCAACAGCTTGAGGCTCTGTCTCAAAAAAAAAAAAAAAAAAAATTTTTTTTTCCATTATTTTTTTGAGATGATACTTTCTTCCATTGTTTTTACTTTTTCTAGAATTTCCATTACCTGGATTTGGGAACCTTTGGATTTATCCTCAATGTCCATTTGTTCTTTTTATACCTTATTCTCAGAAAATGCCTTTGCTAAGCCTTTATTCACTCTTCAGCTATGTTTATTCTACTGCTTGACACCATCTGTTCTTTATTTTAATGTTTAAATTTTCATGTCCAAGCTCCATAGTTGAGTCTTTCTCTGAAATATAGTGTATCTTGAATCTCTGAAGATCAGCTATTTTTTTAGTCTTTGTTTGTGTTCATTGCCAATCATTTAGCAATAAATAATTATGCAAATTCACTGCCATTGTTACATGATTAGCTCTTCTGATATTGATTTTAATGTGTCTCCTCAACAGTGTGGTTTATTGTTATAGATCTATATACATTTGAGACTTTCTGCCAGCTTGTGGGCAAATGCTGCATTTGCTTCTGGCAACTGGAGAAGGAACAGGACACCCTGCATGGTGGGTTGTGGTTAAAGCAACTGTTCTGGACTTGGTTACTTCCTTTTATTTTGGGGATTCCAATCATGCACCCCACCAGTCAGAGGTGGACTTTTTTGTTGATGGGGTAACAAAGAGGAATAGGCCAAAATAACTAGCTGTTCTTCCTGCAGAGCCCAACCTTCTTTCTAATGCTTGCTCCAAGGTCCCTTCCTTCTCTGTGGATCTTGTGGCTTCTCTGGCCTTGGGATTATTTTGCAAACTTTTCTTGGTTTTTTTTTTTTTTTTTTTACTTTTTATCACCACCTCCTCTGGAGGGTGTTATTAAATACATTCAGAATGTTGTGCAATAATCACCACCATCCTTCTTCAGATGGTCTGGGTTTCTTCCTCTAGTCTGCTCATATCGGAGTTTTCTCATTTAGGAATTTCTTGAAATTCCTGATTCTTTGAAGGCATGCCTCCTGTGCTAATGGTGTCCCTTATGTAGACTTGAAGTGGAAAGGGCTGTCAGATGCATTGCTCAGAGTGCTATATTGTTTCAGGCTTATCGTTAAAAATGTAGCATATCCTTGTTGATGTACTCAAGAATGTGTAGAGAAAAAGAGATCTTAGACTCTGACACAGATGAGACTATATTCTAATACCAATGTTATAAAGATATGGGGTATAATTATTTTATTAAATCCATATATTCCCTTTTATGAAATCATAAAGCCATAGTTTTTTTTATTATATGGTATTTTTATAGTGTATCATGAAAAGCTAATTTCAATTTTTTTTTCTATCAGGTTACTGCTAATTCACCTATTCTAAAAGCTCTTCAGTCCAACATTCAACATGTGCTGGTCTATGAAAATCTTGCACTCCAGGAGAAAGCATTGACTTGTATTCCAGTCCAAGAACTAAAAAGGAAATCACAAGAAAAGTTATCTAGAGCTAGAAAATTGGATAAAGGTAGTAGCTTTGCATAATCATTTATTGCTAAATATGCGAAATTGCTAAGTAAACATAAATAACTAAAATATAATTGACTTGTGAACAATACTGGTTTGAAGTACAGGAGTCCACTGATACATGGATTGTTTTCAACCAAATGTGTATATACTTGAATTTTCAGAGATGTTTTCAGGACTTGAGTATATGTGGAGTCCTAGAGCCACTCTACCTTGCAAATTAAGGGACAGTTGTAGTGCCATTTGCTGTATTAATTATAAATATTTAACTATTTCTATTTAGATTTTTAAGAAATACAGTAATATAATTTTTTGCAAATACCTCATATTAACATTTATTGACATATATTAACATTTTCTTTCAATTTTTATTGTTGTGGTAAATATACATAACATAAAAAATACCATCTTAATCATTTTTAACTGTACGGTTTGGGGGTATTAAATCACTTTCATAATGTTGTGCAATCATCACCACTATTCACCTCCAGAATTTTTTCATCCCACACCCATGGGATACCTATTAATCAGTCATTTCCCATTCCCCCTTGTCTATAGCTTCTAGCAACTACTCTTCTACTTTCTGTCTCTGTGATTTTTAACTGCTCTATATCATATAAGTGGAATCATACAGTTGTTGTAATTGGCTTATTTCACTTAACAAACAACCTCAAAGTTCATTCTTATTATAACAATTACCTTCCTTTTTCTGTCCAACATTCCATGTGTGTATAAACATTGCTTATCCATCTCATCTATTCGTGGACACTTGGTTTGCGTCCATGTTTTAGCTATTGTAAATAATATTGCTTTGACTGAGACCCTGGTTTCAATTTTTTTGGGTATGTACTCAGAAGTAGAATTGTTAGATTATATGGTAATTCTATTTTTAATTTTTTGGGGGAACCACCATACTGTTTTCCACAGTAACTGTATCAGTTTACATTCCTGCTAACGGTGTACGGGGTTTTAATTTTTCTACATCCTTACCAACACTTATTATTTTCTGACTTTTGATAGTAGCCATGCTAATGAGGATGAAGTAGTATGTAATTGTAGTTTTGATTTGCATTTCCCTGATGATTAGTGATGTTGGCATCTTTTCATGTGCTTATTGGTCATTTGTCTTTTTTGGAAAAATGTCTATTTAAGTCTTTGGAACATTCTTTAAAAAACTTTACCTGAATATATATGTATTTGCAGTTTAATCTTAGATATGTAAATGTTTTTAGGTAAAGTAGGACTTTAGTCCATCGATTATGTGGTGGTATCATTTGTGAATTTGAATTCCTAAATTTTTTTTCAGTGTAACAAAGAGAACTTTTATTTAAGAGAAAGTTTAGAACACTTCCAAAGAGGGTTGGAAGTGGGTCCTTCTCATGAAGGAGAAGAGGAGAGAGAGACCTGAATTAGTGAATTTTAATGTAAGTCTAAACCATATTTAGAATTAATCTATGTCAGTAGAGTCTAGGCCATTGACTCACTGTTGTTAATAGATGTTATTTACTAATTAAGGGTGGATTTTGAGGTCAAGTATAGTAGCTCACATCTGTAATTCCAACATTTTGAAGGCCAAGGTAGGAAGAGTACTTGGAACCAGAAGTTAAGACTAGCTGAGTAACATAGGGAGACCCCATCACTACAAAAAAATTTTAAAACTTAGCTGGGCAAGGTGGAAGGTGCCTGTAGTCCAGCTATTGGGGAGGCTGAGGCAGGAAGATCACACACACACACACACACACACACAAACATGGATCTGAAGCCAAGTGTCTTTGTTTAAATTCAGCTCTGCTATTTTGTATCACTGAGCAAATAATTTAATCTCTGCCTCAGTTTTTTGTTTAAACTATGAATGATAATTTTAAGAAAAAATGAGTAACAACTCAGAATAATACCTGCCATATTCATCACCCCCAATTTTTTATTATTGTTTTCATGGCCTTTGGGATTTGTGTTACTAAATTGTCCCAAGCATAGCATTTTTACTTTGAATTTTTAATATAATTGGTTTTTATTTCTTAAGGCGTTTCTGAACTCTGTAATTTCTGGGGCATTGTTCTTTTTTTTTCTTTTTGGTAGTTGGCCTGGTTTACAATAAATATTTTTAACTAATCTAAGTCCTCCTTCAAAAACAATATTCTGTTTATGTAAAGTTACAGATGCCTTTTAATAGAATTTGTTCCATTTCTTCCCTCCTGTTCCTTATGACTGCAGTCCCCAACCCCTGGGCTGTGGACCAATACCTGTACATGGTCTGTTAGAAACCAGGCCTCACAGCAGGAGGTGAGCAGTGAAGCTTCATCTGTATTTACAACTGCTCCCCATTGCTCATATCATTGCCTGAGCTTTGCCTCCTATCTGGTTGGCGGTGGCATTAGATTCTCATAGGAGCATGAACGCTACCACAAACTGCAGGCAAGGGGTCTAGGCTGTGACCTCCTTATGAGGATGTAATCCCTGATGATCTGAGGTGGAGCCTAGGTGGTAATGCTAGTGCTAGGACCATGTAGTTGGCTGGAAAACAGGCTCTGGGCTTTCTCTGATTGAGTGTTATGGTGAGTTGTATAATTATTTCATTATACATTACAATGTAATGATAATAGAAATAAACTGCACAATAAATGTGATGTCCTTGAATGATCCCCAAAACATCCCTCACACTACCCCTGTCCTGTGGAAAAATTGTCTTCCATGAAACCAGTCCCTGATGCTGAAAAGTTGGGGACCAGTGCCCTGTAACAGTCCCATCATTTGTTTCACTTATCCATATATGGCAATCTCCCAACACATTGCCATTATTATTATTTAAAGTTGTTTTTTAGATTAAGAAAAATAAGTGATTTTATTTTATTTTCATCTTTTTATTCTCTGATGTTCTTCCTTTGTTATTGCAGATCCAAATTTCTAACCTATACCATTTTCTTATATTTCTTTCGGAGTAGTTCTGCTAGAGGTGAATTTCCTTAGTTTTTGTTTCCCTGGGAAACTATTTATTTTTCTTTCACTTTTGAGGGATAATATTACTAAGATATAGAACTCTAGGCTGGTGGGCTTTTTCTCTACTTTAAGTATTTCACTTTGTTCTCTCTTTTTTGCATTGTTGCTGTTGAAAAGTCTATATGGTATGTTTTCTAGCCATATTCCTTATTTAAGATTTTCAGTGAGGAGGGAAGGCAGGAAGCAAATTAAAAAACAAAAATGAGATTTTCACTCTGTTTTGTTTCTCTGCAGTTTGAATGAGATATGCCAAGGTGAAGATTTATCCTGCTTTTGGTTTGGTATTGCATTAATTTTTTGAAAATTCTTAGACCTTACTACTTCAAATATTGCTTTTGATTCTTTCTCTCTTTTCCTTCTTATAGCTCAGTGATGTATTTTATTTTACCTTCATTTAGCTCTCTTCCTTAATTTGCCACAGTTCTTAGATGTTCTGTTCCATTTTGAAATTTCCCACAGCTCTGTTAATGTTCTGTTCCTGATTTTTTCCTATAGCTATAGGTGTCAGAATATATTCCTGATTCCTCTGGTATTCTTGTTGTCTCCCCTGTTGTCTTTGGGTTTCGCTGAGAACTCCTCCTTAGATAGAATGTGTATCCTGTAGATGTTGTAATCTACCCTCATTGTACTGTAGCCCTTTTGGCATGGTGGTAAGATAAGGAGAAGGAGAACCTTCTGTAATCTTTTGATATCAGTGTTAAAATCTCAATCAAGGGAGTGAGTTTGCCTAAATCCTTGAACAACACACTGCAGTTGGGGAAGTGCCCTTCCCCCAGTACAGAAAAGGCTCTGGTAAAATGTGAATCCTTGAAGAGTAGTCCTTAATTGCAGAGAATTCTCTGGGAATACTTCATGGTTCTTCTTCTTTCCTTCTCCTTCCTCAAGTCACAAAGGAGTCTTTTCCTGTTTCTTCATCATGACAACCTGGTAGGGTTCCTGGAGACAAAATGCACAAAAGCATGGAGACCTTTCCCAAGACTGCATTTCTCCCTCTCAAGCTAGTACATACTGAGCGTCCAGCAGTTTGTCAAAATTACCTTTAAGTGTTCTTACTAGTTTATGGCTCCAGTGGCTTCTGCTCCTTGTAAGCAGGATCTTGTTTGTGCTTTTTCTGTATTTGCCTATCTCTCTATGGAGTGATAGTCTTCCTTGTGACCCTAGTTCTTTAATGGATCCAAGAAAAGTCATTGATTTTTTTTCAGTTCAGCTTTTTATTATTTTAGGGCTGTGTCAACTCCTGCTTTGTAGAGAAACCAGGAATTTCTCTTGAGGACTATCCATGTGTGTCTTTTTCGTTTTAACCTTTAATCAGGTTTCATGTATGTCATTTAGATATGTTGCTATCTCTTATAGTTTGGTAATTTTTGCCTTCATTCTACTATGATACTATGTCATTTCCTTATTTTTGATAACTGGCCTGGGCCTTAGACTTATTTCTGTTATAGGTCTGCTGACCTGAGACAGTTGTTCTCTTCTTGCACTAATATGTGATCATGAAGGCTCTATCCAGCTTCAGATTGCTGTGGTCCTTTATGTGAAGCCTTACGTAAATGTCTGTTTATCAGGCACTTAATGAACATGTTCTCTGGTTTGACTATTTGGACTGGGCCCTGCAGGGGAGAAACAGTAGCCCTGCCTTAAGAAGCAGCTGAACAGTGGATGAGAATTAATATATAAAGAACAACTGAATGTGAAGCAGAACCCACCAAATGTAATGTATCAAGTATAATTTTAAAAACATTATGTTGCCAAATGAGTAAATTGCAATGAGAAATATCTCAGAGAGGGAATGCTCTTGTTTGTGTCCCCCTCATTCCCTCCCTCTAGGCAAGTAATAGTCAGGAAATTGCTCAAGGAACAAGAAACCTCAAAAAGGAGAATTAGTGGCTGGGTATGGTGCTTTACACGTATTATCCTAGCACTCTGAGAGGCCCAGGTGGGAGGATTACTTGGGCTTAGCAGTTCAAGACCAGCCTGAGCAAGAGCAAGAACAAGACTCCTATCTATACTAAAAATAGAAAAATTAGCCAGGCATGGTGATGTGTACCCATAGTCCCAGCTGCTTGAGAGGCTTGAGTCCAGGAGTTTGAGGTTACGGTGAGCTATGATGATGCTTCTGTACTGTATCCCGGGCGATTGAGTGAGACTCTGGTCTCCAAAGAAAAGAATTAATTAGGGAATAGTATCGTTATCCTGATGCATTTGTCCATTTGTCATCACAGTGGGAATGGTCTTGTCAATGTACTAAGAATTATTCAAGTCCATTAGCTAAGATTTCAAGTTAGTTTCCCATAAAAATGTGCTGATGGTTTCTGCTAACTTCATTCCAGTATTTTTTCTTCTTTTTCATAAAAGTAATGTGTGTTTTATAAAAATGTGGAAAATGAAAAGAAAATAAACTGTCCATAATTTCATCACATTGGAGTACAACTTTGAAGAGTACAATTTTGTATATATCCTTTGATACTTAAAAAGTTTTAGTTGAAATAGGCAAGAAACAACACATAAAGTTGGTAGTGGGTTATTATGAAAATCATTAAAAGATTGGGCTTTTTATAAAGGTCATGAAGGATGAATTGGGATATATAACCTGATATGTCAAAGGACATGCAAAGGCAGGGATTTTCTTTCAAGTGTTGTGATCAACATGCATGCAGGGAGAAAACTACAGATTCTATTTGGGGAACAGTGAGTAGTACAGTGTAGGGCAGGGCACGTGTATGTAAAGCAATAGTGGACATCATAGTTTGGTTGATACTGAATTTCAGGCAGAGCACTGTATACTGAATTTCTCTTTAATTTTTCAGAAAATTATAGGTAAATGCAACAAAGGTATTTCTAATAAGATTTAAAATAGAAAACAATGACCAAAGAAATTCAGAGGAAGCATATACTTCAAAGGTAATGCAGTGAGACTCTGTCTAAAAAAAAAAAAGAAAAACAAAAGGCTAATGTTATTGACTATATGATTACCATGATTAAACATATACCAAAAATGTTACATAGCCTCATTCATCTGGCTATGTAACATTGGAAGAAAGTAAACATTGGAAGGAAGTAAAAATGATTTTTCTTCTTTTCTTTTTCTTTCTTTCTTTTTTTTTTTTTTAAGAGACAGAGTCTCACTTTATCACCCTCGGTAGAGTGCTGTGGCGTCACAGCTCGCAGCAACCTCCAGCTCCTGGGCCTAGGCGATTCTTGTGCCTCCGCCTCCTGAGTAGCTGGGAGTACAGGCCCCTGCCACAATGCCCAGCTGTTTTTTTGTTGTTGCAGTTTGGCTGGGGCTGGGTTTGAACCCACCACCCTCGGTGTATGGGGCTGGCGCCCTACCTACTAAGCCCCAGGTGCTGCCCTAAAAATGAGTTTTCAAGTAAATTAGGTGTTCTTGAATACTTGATTCAGCAGGGTTAACCATTGAAGCTTTGAGTGAGTGATATAAGAACTGTGTTTGAGAAAGATTACTCCAATAATAGTTTATAAGGTGAGTAAGAATCAAAAAAGTGAAAGAATTAAAACATGATGGTAACCAAATTTACATAAGAAGAGGATGAACAAGATATGGGGACTGCACCAGAGAAGATGGATGTGAAAAATGTTCCAGTGATAAAATAGGTGGTATTTGCACTTGTTATGACAAGAAATTGTGTATACACAAGGACAAAGTCAGAGATGACGAGCTACTTTTGAATCTACATAACTAAAAAATTAGAGGAGTCAGCAGGAATAGGTTTTGAAGGGAAAGGAAGAGCCTGGTTTTTGAGGTACTTGCTGGATATAGTCTGGACTGCCAGCGGAAAACATAAGCCTGGGAATTTCTGTAAAAACTTAAGCCTTGAAATTAAGTTTAAGGGTGATAGGTGGAGCCATGTAAGTAAATGAGATTGAAAAGGCAGAGGAGGGGCTGCGTGCTGCAGTGGCTCACACCTGTAATCCTAGTACTCTGGAAGGCCTGTGCTCACAAGTTCGAGACCAGCCTGAGCCAGAATGAGACCTCATCTCTAAAAATATCTAGGCATTGTGGCAGGCACCTATAGCCCCAGCTACTCGGGAGGCTGAGGCAAGACAATTGTGTGAGCCTGAGAGTTTGAGGTTGCTGTGAGCTCTGATGCCATGGCACTCTCCCAAAGGTAACACAGTGAGACTTTGTCTAAAAAAGAAAAAGAAAGAAAGAGAAAGAAAGACAGACAGAAAAAAGAAGTGGTTCTAGAAAACTGTGTAGTGTGAGCCACGTGGGGATATTTACATTCAAATTAATTTAAATTAAAAATTGAATTCTTAAGTCATACCACATTTCAGGTACTGAATAACCACAAGTAATTCGTGGCAGCCCTTTTGAACAATAATCCATAGAAATATGGATTATTTCCATTTTTGCTGAAAATTCTATAGGATGGCAATGTTTTAGAAACACAGTTAAGTCGTAAGAGTGATAAGTGAAGAGAATATAAACATATAGTGAAATAAATGGTATGATGGGCATAATGAATTTATAAACTAGGGTTAGGTTGGGCTAGAGGTAATGAATCTTGTGTCTTAGGGGTGATTACTTTGTTGTATAAGAAATCATTAAGGCTTAGAAGGGTACAGGTGAAACCTAAATGCAGAATATAAATGTCTTAACACAATAACTAAGAAAATGCCATGAAGGCTATGTTAACCAGTTTGATGAAAATATTTCAGATTGTATATGAAACCAGCACGTTGTACCCCATGATTGCGTTAATGTACACAGCTATGTCTTAATAAAAAAGAAAAAAGAATACTTTGCATGAAATATCTTGTTTTATAACAGTGAAATTGCTTTCTCTTTTGTGATTTTTTTTTGAGATGAAATTTAAGCTTTTTTGTGAGTAGTACAAAAAAAAGAAATAATAATACTTAAGAAAAAGGAAAGAATCATTAAGAGGTAGACAGGCTGATGCTAATGGTATGCTATATCACTAAAGACCTAGGTGCCTCTGTCGTTGGGTTCCGGCATACATGATTTCCATTCTTCAGGTTACCACATAGTCCAGAATGGCTGCTGGAGGTCCAGCTATTATGTTAGCAGACCAGAAATCAGGAAGAAGAAAGGGAGAAAAAGCAAAAAGATTCTGTCTCTAATCTGAGCCTGTACAAAGCTGAGTATTTTAGCTTCACTTAGCTGCAGGCTGGGACATGTAATCTTTTAGCTGGTGCATTATCATCCCCTCCCAAATTAAAACTGTATAAATAAGGAAGAAGTGACAAATGGATATTATGTGGCAACCAGTAGTCTCTGCTCTAGCTACTGCCTGGCATTGAGATATTGACAAAGCCTCTACTGGCCAGTTTCTTGATTTTTTTTCTCTTTCCTTTAGGGGGCTCTTTTGTCTCCCTCAGACAAAATCTTATTCTGGGTTTATCCACTAGGAAAAGTGTTCTGATTTGAAGCAGAAGTGGAACCCTTGTATCCCTGCCCACTGAAATACCTGCAGAGACAGTTAAGGAGAAGCAGGATTTAATAGCTCTGGCTTGGTAGTTTGAATATTTTTCATGATTGTTTCAGATGCAGGTAAGACACTTTTTTAGAAGACAAAGAACCTTGTCATTTTAGAAAAGTGATAACAATATAAGTTGGCCACTAAATAGTGTATGAAGACATGGTACGCAGAATATTGAATCTTAAAGGTGTGTATAGACATGGGGCTGCCTCTACTGATGTTTTCCTTCATCTTCTTCTCATTTCTCTTTCTTGTACATTGATGTCAGTGATTTCAGAGGGTGGAGTTAGGACCTAAGCTGCTTGTTTTTATTGTGTCACTGAGAAATTACTAGAAATCTATATTTATATGGTATTTTTGAAGATGCAAAATTTATAAACATGAAATCTTAATTATATTTTTAAAATAAACTCTTCACACTCTAAATGTTGTCTTCACTGAATTTAGGATCTAAGTCAGACCTCTTATTAACTCCCATGTCAGATTTCTGAGCTCCTTCTGTCCTATACATATAGGAATCCTTTTGCATTTCTCTGAGCAATAATTAAGGATGTTACTTAACTGAGAAACACTGACCCTCACTGGTCTCACTGTTTGGTAATTATACTTCCAGCTAGAAGCTTGACATATACCTTAGAGTATGTAACACAGAGGTGCAAATTGGCTGTTTTCTTTCCCTTCTTTTCCTCTCTTGATGATGACTATTCGGTGAACGTTAGTGATTCTAAGTAATATTTTGAGGCTTGTTTCGTCTTTCCAACATTCTTTCAAAAATTTACTGAGCACTTGTTTTATAACAAGCACGGTTCTAGGTGTTAAAGATATAAATGTGAACATAATAAAGTACCTGCTATTAAGGCTAAAAAAAAAAGAAAAAGAAAAAAATCCAGTACTCAAATATGTCAAGTAATTGTATCAAGAAGACAAACAGAATAACAGATTAGAGAGTGACTAGAAAGAATGCTGTTTGGTACAAGATTATCAAGGGCTTCTCTGAAAAACAGTGATTTCCCTTTTAGGTGGAGGGCACTACTAATTGCAAAGGCAGCCTCAGATGGGATTGTTCGACATGTTTAAGGGATGGCAGGGAGGGTAGTGTGGCTATAGCAGAATGAACAAAACAGAAAGAGGTAGAGAGGTAATGGGCAGATAAGTTTCTTGTGGCCGCTATCACAAAATACCACAAACATGGTGAATTAAAAGAACAAATTTATTCTCTCACAGTTCTGGAAGCAAGAGTCCAAAGTCATTAACCTAGGCTCAAAGCAAGGTGTCAACGGAGCCATGCTCCTTTGCCTCTTCAGCTTTTGGTGGCTACGACTCTCCAGTCTTCAAGGCCAGTATCTTCGAATCTCTCTCCACCCCATCTTCACATTGCCTTCTCCTCTGTGTGTAAAACAACCGTTTGCTTTCTTTTTAAAAGGTTACTTGTGCTTGCACTTAGGGCCTGTCCAGATATTCTAGGATAATGCCCCTGTCTGAAGAGGCTTTACCTTCATCATATTTGCAACGACTTCTCTTTTCTTAACTTTTTTATTTTCTATTTCATGAACATGGATATCTTTTTTCTTTTTTTAGGCACTTAGCTAAAATGCCATATTATATATGTATTTTTTAATTTATTTTGGATTTATATGAGGGTATATATGATTAGGTTACATTGTTTAAATTTGTAAGATACCATCCAAGCTGTAATTTTGGGCTTTACCCAAGAAGTGTATCATTTACCCATACATTGTACCTATTAGGTGGGGACTTACCAAGCCCCCCTTTTCCCCTCTTTAGTTTAAATTTTTCTTTCATTTGTGCACATTGTTGTTAATCCACAAATTTAGTATTAGTATTGGGTACACAGGATAATTGATTTTCCATTTTTGTGATACTTAGGAGAGTGTTCTCTAAATCCATCCAAGTTGTAACAAAAGATAGAAAGTCTCCATCTTTTTTTATGGCTAAATAGGAAGTCTTCCATGGTATACATATGCAGTAGTTTTTTGATCCATTCATGCGTAGAAGGGCACTTGGGCTGTTTCCACATCTTTGCAATTGTAAATTGGGCTGCTATAAACAATTGAGTGCAAATGTCCTTATGATAAAATGACTTCTTTCTTTTGAGTACATACATAGTGATGAGATTGCAGGATCAAATTGAAAGTTTACTTTTACTTCTTTGAAGACTACATGGATATCTTTTTGAAGAGCCATTTTTTATCACAGGGGCCCAGCTAAAAAAACAAGAGTAAGGACTTTGAATTTTATTCTGAATGAGATGAAAATCCATTGGAAGATTTGGAGTGTCATAATCTGGCCTACATTTTTAAAAAGATTACTCTAGCTGCTACTTGTAAGGACTACACTGAGGAGGAGGATAGTAGTACTCAATAAATGTTCACTTCTAATGTAACTAAGTCATGGATATCTAGCTGTTGGACAATTCATACCATAAAAGCCAGTTTCCCTGCCATTCAGTCCTATTTTTCTTTCATGGGTAATAGTTATCATATGAGGTTTTTTTTTCCATATCTTATTTTGTATTTTCATACCTAAAAATAGTTATTTATAAAAATGAACAATTTAACTTTTGTGAGGTTTACATAAATTTATTATGTATATTTAGCTCTTTGATATTTTTCATTTACAAATACATCTTAGGAACCTTTTCTGGTCTAGTTAGTGTTTTGTAATACACATACACTGTTATTTATTTAACTCCCTATTGATGAGTATGGAGATTATTTACTCTTTTTCTCTATTCAGAAAGCTACATCAATGGAAATTCTTGTGAAGCATGTCTCCTGGTACACATGGATAATTGTTTTTCTGAAATAGATACCAAAAGTATCAAGAGTACATGTGACAGTTTTAGACTGCATTGGATCCTGCCAAACAAAATGTCTTCTAGTTTATACCAAAAGTATCTAAGTTTTCACTTAATGAAATTACTGAATTTCTTTTACAGACTTCATAAATTTTTCTAATGGATTAATGTTCTTACTGATTTGTATAAATTCTTTATGTATTTTAGATGCTTTTCTTTGTTAGACATGTAGTTTTTTATCTAAGTGTTCTTTGTTAATTTATTTTAGTGTATTTTGAAATTCAAAAATTTTAAATTTTAACATAAGAAAATTTAATTATTTTCTTTTTTTTCTTTTTTGAGATAGAGTCTCACTCTGTTGCCCTGGATAGAGTGCTGTGGCATCACAGCTCACAGTAACCTCAAACTCCTTGGCTCAAATGATCCTCTTGCTTCAGCCTTTCAAGTAGCTGGAACTATAGGTGCTTGCCACAAGAGCAGACTAATTGTTCTATTTTCAGTAGAGATAGGGTCTTGCTCTTGCTCAGTCTGGTCTTGAACTCCTGAGCTCAAGCAGTCTACCTGCCTTGGCCTCCCAGAATGCTAGGATTACAGGTGTGAGCCACGACGCATAGCCAATTTTTTTCTATTATTGATTTTACAATAAGATGATAGTCCCTAACCCATAGTCATAACTATATTCTCCTATTACTTCTACTACTACTTTATAGTGTTCAGAATAAGTAGCTCAATCAATAGATAAGATTTTTTTTAATGAATGAAGTATAGTAGGGATACTTGACAGCTACTTGTTCCAGTATCATTTATATATCCCTTTAGAACTCCTTTAAAATACTAACTTTATTAAATACTGTATATTTGCTTACAACTCTGTCTTTCAGTACTTTTTTTTTTACTTTATTCAAATTAATATGAGGGTACCATATTTAGGTTACATTGTTCTCACTTCCAGAGCAAAGTTCCATTTGTAGAAGAGCCCCTCACCCAGGGGGCATGTTATACTCTCTCACAATGTGTACATTAGGTGAGATCTCACCTCATGCCCTCCCTCCTTCTGCCAAACATTCTCTCCCTTCCTCTCCTGCTTCCCTCTACCCCCAAACTCTACTATAATAGTGTTTTATTGTTCTTAGGAACATGTAGTTGTTTATATATTGACATTGATATTTAGTTTTCCATTCTTGCAATACTTTACTAAGAAGAATGTATTTACATTACCATCCAGCTAAATGTAAAAGATGTAAAGTCTCCATCTTTTTTAATGGCTGAATAATATTCCATGGTGTAAATATACCACAGTAAGTTGATCCATTCATGGGTTGATAGGCACTTAGTTTGCTTCCACGACTTGGCAATTAGGAATTGAGCTACAGTAAACATTCTAGTGTAGATATCTTTGTGGTAAAATAACTTTTGTTCTTCTGGGTAGATACCTAGTAATGGGATTGCAAGGTCAAATGGAAGGTCTAGATCTCTGAGGATTCTCCATACTTCTCTCAAAAAGGCTGTATTAGTTTGCAATCCCACCAGCAGTACAGGAGTGTTCCCTTCTCTCCATATCCACACCAGCATCTGATGTTCTGGGACTTTGTGATGTGGGCTAATCTTGCTGGGTCAGGTAATATCTTAGAGTGGTTTTGATGTGCATTTCTCTGATGATTAAAGACGATGAGCATTTTTTCATGTTTTTTGTTGGCCTTTCGTTTGTCATCCTTGGAGAAGTTTTTGTTCAAATCACTTGCCCTCTTTTAGAGAGGGTTGTTTGCCTTTTTCTTACTGTTTAATTTGAATTCTCTGTAGATTCCAGTTCTCAGGCCTTTGTCAGATTCATAGCATGCAAAAATCTCCCATTCTGACAGAGTCTCACATTGTTGCCCTCAGTAGAGTGCTGTGGCATCACAACTCCCAGCAAACTCCAGTTCTTTGGTTTAGGTGATTCTCTTGCCTCAGCCTCTGGAGTAACTAAGATTACAGGCGCCCATCACAACACCTGGCTATTATTTTGGTACAGTTTGGCCGGGGCCAGTTTTGAACCCGCCACCCTCTGTATATGGGGCCGGCACCCTACTCATTGAGCCATAGGCGCCGACCCTGTGCAAAAAAAGCTTTTTAGCTTGATCAAACCTCAGTTATTTATTTTTGGTGTTGCTGCAATTGCTAGGGGGCTCTTCCTCATAAAGTTTTTTCCCAGGCCAATATCTTCAAGTACTTGCCCCACACTGTCTTCTAGAATTTTAATTGCTTCATGTCTTAGATTTAAATTTTTATCCAACAAGAATCGGTTTTTGTCAATGGTGAGAGGTGTAGGTTCAGTTTCAGTCTTCTGCATGTGGATAACCATTCTCCTAACACCATTTGTTAAATAAGGATTCTTTTCCCTATTGCATGCTTTTGTTAGGCTTATCAAAGACTAAATGAGGATATGTGGCTGGGTTCATCTCTAGATTCTCTATCCTATTCTAAAGATCTGTGTCTCTATTTTTGTGCCAGTACCATGCTGTTTTGATCACTGTAGCCTTGTAATATAGTGGCAGGGTGGTGCCTCCAGATTTGTTTTTATAAGAACTGTATTTGCTATTTGGAGTTTTTTCTGGTTCCATGTGAATTGAAGTACTATTCTTTCAAGGTCTTTAATGAATGACATTGGTGCTTTGATGGTGATTACATTAAATTTATAGATTACTTTGGATGGTATGGACATTTTAATGATGTTGATTCTCCTCAGCCCTGAGCATGGTATGCTCTTCCATTTGTTGACATCTTCTGCTATTTCTTTTCTCTGAGATCTTTCACACCTTTTGTTAGATATATCCCCAGGTATTTTATCTTTTTTGGTGCTATTGTAAAAGGAATAGTCTTTGGTTTTGTTCTAGGCCTGACAGTTGTCTGTGTATACAAAGGCTACTGGTTTGGGAGTATTGATATTGTAACCTGAGACGCTGCTATATTCTTTGATCACTTCTAAGAGCTTTGTAGTCAAGTCCCTAGGGTTTTCCAGGTATAAGATTATGTCATCTGTGAAGAGGGAGAGTTTGTCCTCCTCTGCCCCCATTTGGATTCCTTTAATCACCTTCTCTTGCCTGATGGCGATGACTTCAAATACTATGTTAAATAGCAGTGGAGACAGTGGGCATCCTTGTCTGGTTTCAGATTTGTGTGAGAATGCTTTCAGTTTTACTCCTTTCAGTATGATGTTGGCTGTGGATTTGGTGTAGATAGCTACTCTATCAGCTTAAGGAATTTATTTTCTAAACCTAGTTTCTTGAGTGTTTTTATCATGAAAGGATGCTGGATATTGTTAAAAGCCTTTTCTGCATCAATTGAAAGAATCCTATGGTCTTTTTTTTTTTATTCTATTTATGTGGTGTATTATGTTTATAGATTTGCATATGTTGAAACAAACTTGTGTCTCTGGGATAAAACCCCCTTGATCATGGTGTATAATCTTTTTAATGTATTGTTATATTCTGTTTGCTAATATCTTCTTGAATATTTTTGCATCAGTATTCATTAATGATATTGGTCTATAGTTTTCTTTCTTTATTATTTTTTTTTTTTTGGATCCCTTCCTGGTTTGGGGATCAGGGTGATATTTGCTTTATAGAATGTGTTAGGGAGGATTTTTCTCTATATTTTGGAAAAGTTTATGCATTAAAGGAACTCATTCCTCTTTGAAGATTTGATAGAATTCTGGTGTGAAACCATCTGGTCCAGGACTTTTCTTTTTTGGGATATTTTGTATAATTGATGCTATTTCAGTACTTGATATTGGTCTATTCAAGATTTCTAAATCTTTCTGGCTGAGTTTTGGAAAGTATTATGCTTCCAAATATCAGTCCATCTCCTCTACATTTTCATATTTCTGGGAGTAGAGTTTTTTTTAATAGTAATTATTGAAAATCTTTTGTATTTCTGTGGCATCTGTTGTTTTTTCCCTTTTATCATTTCTGACTGTAGTTATTAGAGATCTTGTTTTTCTGTTTCTGGTTAATCTAGCCAAGGGTTTATCAATTTTATTAATCTTTTCAAAGATTAATAACTTTTTGTTGCACTGATCTTTCTGTATAATTCTTTTGTTTTCAATTTCATTTAGTTCTGCTCTAATTTTGGTTGTTTCTCTTCTCCTGCTGGGTTTAGGATTAGATTGTTCTTCCTTTTCCAGTTGCTTGAGATGGCCCATGTGTTTGCTTACTTGCTGTCTTTCTGTTTCGTTGATGAAGGCATCTAATGCTATAAATTTCCTTCTGAGGACTGCCTTTGCAGTATCTCACAGGTTTTGACAGTTTGTGTCTTCATTATTGTTTTGTTCCAGAAATCTGACGATCTCCTTCTTGATTTTGTCTATGACCTAGCTATCATTCAGCATAAGGTTAGTTAGTTTCCCATGGTTTTATTTGAATATGAAGATTTCTGTTGCTGTTGAGTTCAACTTTTTTTTTTTCTTTTTTTTTTTGAGACAAAGCCTCAAGCTGTCACCCTGGATAGAGTGCTATGACATCACAGCTCACAGCAACCTCCAACACCTGGGCTCAAGCGAGTCTCTTGCCTCCGCCTCCCAAGTAGCTGGGACTACAGGATCCTGCCACAACGCCCGGTCATTTTTTGGTTGCAGCTGTCATTGTTGTTTGGCGGGTCTGGGCTGGATTCGAACCCGCCAACTCAGGTGTATGTGGCTGGCGCCTTAGCCCGCTGAGCCACAGGTGCTGAGCCGAGTTCAATTTTTATTCCATGATAGTCTGAGAACATACAGCAGACAATTTTTATTCTTTTGATTTGTTGAGGTTAGCCTTGTGACCTAAGATATGATTAATTTTAGAAGATGATCCATGGGCTGATGAGAAGAATGTGTATTCAGTTTTGTTAGGATAAAGTGTTCTGTATATGTCTGTTAAGGTCATTTGTTCTAGGGTCTTGTTTAAGTCCATTATTTCTTTGTTTAGTTTCTGCTTAGAGGATCTGTTCAGGACTGCCAATGGGGTGTTAAAATCTCTATTACAATGTGGGAAGATATCCTGTCATTCAGATCATTTAGGGTTTGTTTTATATATCGAGGAGTGTTCAGATAGGGCATGTAGATGTTAACTATTGAAATCTCTTCATATTGTATGTTTCCTTTGACCAGTATGAAGTGTCCATCTTTGTCTTTTATTATTTTTGTTGGTTTGAATCCCATTGTATCTGCATACAAGATTGCAGCCTTAGCTTTTTTCTGCTTTCCATTTGCTTGGAATACCGTTGCCCATCCCTTCACCCTGAGTCTTGTTTTATCTTTTGAGGTAAAGGTGAGTTTGTGTAGGCAACAGATACATGGCCTGAGTTTTTGTATTCAGTTAGCCAGCCTATGCCTCTTTAAAGGAGAATTTAAACCATTGACATTAATTGAGAGAAATGATTGATGTGGCAGAGTTTTGATCATCTTGCTTTTTCAGAAGTCCAAAGCTTAGTTTTATGCCTCTCACCATTGTATAAGCTAGGCTTTGTTTTTTAATTTCTGGGTAGGTTTACTTTGGTAGTGTACCCTCTTGTTGCCTGTTATGAAGAATGGGTCTGAGCATTTCCTGTAGAGCTGGTTGAGTCATGGCAGATTTCCTCAGCATGTGGATGTCAGTGAAGTATTTGATTTCTCCATCACAAATGAAGCTCAGTTTAGCAGGGTATTGGATCCTGGGCTGGCAATTATTTTGTTTAAGAAGGTTGAACGTCGATGACCATCCTTTTCTGGCTTGGAAAGTTTTGGCTGAAAGATCTGCAGTCATCCTTATACTTTTTTCCAAGTAATACTTTTCTTATGCCTGGCTGCTTACAAAAATTTCTCTTTCATATTAACATTGGCAAAATTAATTACAATGTGTCTAGAAGATACTTTGTTTGGATTGAGTTGTGCTGGGGTTCTATCTAATATCTGAAATTCTGTGTCTCTTGCAATACTTGGGAAATTCTCCACTATAATGTCTTGGGGCAGAGAATTTGTGCCTTTGGGACCATCCTCTTCTCCTTCAGGAATCGTTACAATTTGTATGTTTGATTCCGTGGTGGAATGATCCCATAACCCAGGGAATATTCTTCTCTTCTCCATTTTTCTGCCTCTTTAAAACTTGGGATAGTTCAAAAGTCTTATCTTCTTTATCTGAGATTCTTTCTTCAAACTGCTCAACTATATTTCTGAGGGACTCTACTGTATTTTGAAGCTCCTCAAAAACCTTTTTCAGCTCCTTAAGATCTGCTGTATCTTTCCTCATATATAGGATATATGTTTATGTCCTTGGTGACTTTGTCTTTAAATTCATTAATTTCTTGAGACAACTTCTGAACTGTTTTTTGGTTCCCTGTTTCCATCTTTTCCTCCATTCCAATTATCTTGTTTGCTATCCATATTCTAAATTCTATTTCTGACATTTCAGCAATTTCTCTATGGATGAGATTCTCTGTTGTATTTTCTTTGACATCCCCAGAAGGCATTGATCTGCCGATTTTTCACATTGCCAGAGTTCTTCAGCTAATTCCTCCTCATGAGTATTTTCAGGTTCTTCCTCTTTTTTTCTTTTTTAATATGTTAATTATACTTTTTCAGTTGAATTGATAGGTTGTCCATGATGAGTTCACTTCTCACCATTGCAGTGCCACTTGCTACACTAACAAAGACAGAAAGAAGGTGAATCCGCAACCCCAGACAGTGTTTCCAGGGGGACAAGAATCAATCAGTAGGCAGTACTGGCCCAGAGTTCCCATCAAAGTCACTCTGCCAGTGCTGGCTCCACTCCACCAAATCAAGCTCACAAGGCAGCCCAGCTGACAGCACTGGCTCAAGAGTTCAGGAGAGATGCTTATGCACTGGGCTTCATCCAGCCAATCAAGTGCTGAGGGCTGCAGCTTTGTAGACAGTATAGGCCCAGAGCTCAGACAAAGTTGCTCAGGCACTGGGTACTGCCTGCACAGTCAAGATCAGGGGGCTGCTGCCCAGCAGGGGTCACAGGTCTAAAGTTCAGATATGAGTCGCTCAGACACCAGGCACAGCCCACCCAATTGAACCTTGGAGAGCCTCCACGCAGTAGAAAGTGTTAATCCAGAGTTCAGTACAAAGTCACTTAAACCCCAGCACCACCTTCCAAATTGAGCTCTCTCCTGCTGTGCTACTGTTCTCATGCTGTAGTTCAGCAGTGGCAGACTTCCCTAGTTTCTCAGTGAGCTTGTCAAACACTCCGGACTCTGTAGGAGGCAGCCCTTCCAGCAATGAGAGTGAGGAAAGGGCAATCTGGGTGCTCAGGATTGCAGGAAAAGTATTTGATCTCTTGTACCAGACAGAATGGGGCCCAGTCTCAGTGGTGGGACCTCAATAATGGAGGACTGGGAGTTAGCAACTGCTCTGCCATGGGATAAGATGAGTACACTTTTGTACCCAGTTAGCTAGCTGACTGGTTGCCTACCATGGAGCCCCCTTTTAGGGGGAGAGGTCTCGCTTCCTCTGGGGGCTGGGCTCCTACATGTTGTTTTTCTTCTACTTTCTTGTTTCTGCCACTTGGTTCAACCTGGGTGATGTGTACTCACACAGTCCTGTCAGTGCAGAGCTCCTCTCATTTGGCTTCCATCCCCTCAGTTCAATACTTCTCCTTTTGGGCATGAGCCTCTGGCGAAAGCTGCTTCTTGTCAGCCATTTTCCCACAATTCCTCTCTCTCCTCCTTATCACCCCTAGAACCTCTCCTCCTCTTCCAGAATTAAGCTATAAAGTAATCAGCCACCTACCAATTCCATATTGTTTCCCCTTAATCCACCCAACCAGCTTTGTGTAATGCTCAGTTAGTCTGCCACATTGACTGTGCCTGAGCATGAATGTGCTTTCCTATTCCTATCCTGTGCGTATGCTGTTCCACCTGGCTGAAATTCCTTTCCCCCATGCCTCTCCCACCTCAGTACTTTGTTTTGCTGCATGGATCTATTTGTTTATTCACCAATTCTGTGATCATTATTATATTTTAATTTGGGGGATTTTGTGATGTATTTTGAAATAAACAGTAGATAATTTATCTCTTGGTTCTTATTTTTCTTCTGTGTATTTTTTCTTTTAAGTGAATTTTGTGGCCAGCTTGGCAGATTTTATGAAAAATATTATTTTATAAAATTTTCATTGGGATTGCATTAAATTATGGATTAATTTGTGAAGAATTAACAATTTTAGAAATATTGAATTTTCCCATCTAGGAACTTTTTATATTTCTAACCTTTTCATATTCTCTGTGGTTTTTTTTCTTCTATACTTTTTTTATTTTGAAATACATTGAACATAAATACAAGAACAAAGTATATCAGATACCGATGACCACCATCAAACTTTATTAGATCTTCACATTATGCCATATATTTCCTTCACATATATTTTTACCACTTTTTAAAAGTGATTAATAAATATAAAACATAAAACCTTAAAGATAGAGATGAGAGCCCCCTGTAATATCTTTGATTCTTTTTCCTTCACCTTCTTGCCTAAGATACCATAGTCTTGATTATAATTATAATTATAATCATGGCATATCTTTTTATTTGGTGAAGTAGGTATAATAATACTGGGTTTACTTGCTAGGCTTGTTATATACACTATAGACATGGTTGTGTTTTTATGTGTTTTGGGATGAGTATCCACAGGGGGATTATATTGTATAGTAGAAGCCATTATAGAAAAGCTGATAGAATGATTTAGTTTTGGGAAGCTAAAGTCTGGAATTCTGTGATTTCTGCTATAATTTTATAATTAATTTGCATTTACTTGTGTATATAACAAATTTAGTGCAGCCATTTTTAAGTGTTTTTCAAAATTAGACTATTTTTCTACCTCCCTTGTGTTTCAGGATCAATTCCAAACTGACCATGGTTCCCTAAGAGGTTATTGTGGTCAGTTCACATGTTCATGCATAATGTCAGAAGATTTACATGGTAAACATCCTACTGCTTTAAACATGCAGTTACACATGTCATTGTATTTCAGCCTAGTTCAGTATACTGACAATTCTTTCTTGTACCTTATTTGTGAAACCTTTTATATCAACTATTTTCATGTATGTCAGCTCTATATTTGAGAATAAACGTAGATATTTTTAGATTTTTGTCAGCTTTGGACCTTACTTTGTTCTCTTCTTTAACTTCTCAGGTACTAATTTAAGTAGTGAAGACTTGCTTTTGCTGGAGCTTTTGCACTGGTTTAAGGAAGAATTTTTTCACTGGGTGAATAACATGTTGTGTAGTAAATGTGGTGGACAGACTAGGTCTAGAACTAAATCGTTATTGCCCAATGAGGATGAGCTGAAGTGGGGTGCAAACAATGTGGAAGATCATTACTGTGATGCATGCCAGTTCAGCAATCGATTCCCAAGGTGGGTACCCAGACAAGAAAGAGTCATTTCTTAATTGAATGGTTGGATGTGAATTTTTATTAAACAAACTTCTTTTTCAGTCTTTCTTTTAATTTTTTAATATATATTCCTCTAGAACACACATGAGCAAATTGTGACAGGGAGACTAAATCCAGCCCATTTCCTGTTTTTATAAATAAAGTTTTATTAGAACATGACCATTGCTGATTCTTTTACTTACGGTACAAGATTCTTTTCACACTACAATAACAGTTAAATACTGGTGAAAGAGACCATGCCTGCAAAGTCTAAAATATTTGCCATCTTTTTAAAAAAGCATTTAAGAAATTTATAAAATTTTGTTCTAGAGTATAAATTGAATATAGTCATAGCATTAAACATAGTCACAGTGTGTTTAATCCTATAAATCTTGTATTTTTTAATACATAATTTTTAACGTCCTAGTAACTTTAATAATAGTGATCACACATAACAATGCTCATCATTTTGATAATAAATACAATGCTGTGCATAATCGTTATGTGATAATATAGAAAGTAAAAGTATCCATAGTATCATATTATTTTCTTTTTAAAGACAGAAAGAAGTTTGTTTTAATTAGGTGCTTTTCCTGCCCAACCTAACTTATCCAAATATCTCTAAATTTTAAACAAAGGAAATTTTAATTTTTCACTTAACTTTTTCTATCTTTTAACTTATAAGCTTCTTGTCAGATTTTCTTAATTGGCAATACTTACAAAGTTTGGTTGTATTATCAGGCAAGAGAAAACACCACATTTTTTAAATACCTAATTTTGGAAACTTCAGGGCTCAGTTCTGTCCCTGATTTGGAACCAGCCCTGCAATATACAGACTATGGGGTAAATAGAATGTAATGTCCAATAATTATTTAAAATTAGTTTATGTTATTTCTTCATTGAACATACATTTGCAAAGATTAGAAGAAAAAATATATATGTAATTAAATCTCCCATAAAATCTAGGCAGTAGTTGTAAAGTAATAATGCATTGTGGAGGGGCAGAGCCAACAGATACTGATGTAAAGAGTTATTCTTTTCCTTTGTAATCACTTAATTTACTGATCTTTGTTTAAGGGTGGGATGATGAACTTTATCAATTAGAGGCTAAACCAGTCTTTAGACTTGCAATAGTAGTAAGTATAAAATATGGAACATGGGTTGCCCTAAAACTATTGTTATTATTTCATAATGCAAATTTACAGCTTTTTTCCATAACTTAATTACATAAGTATTAAATTCCCTTAGCTTATTAAGGAAGAGCATCTGATTAACCTCACATTGCAGAGCCAATTCATTCATGCCACTGTTGCCTTTTCCCCACAGGTGCATGGTTGACATGTCTGCTCACTTGGGGCACTTTTCCTGCTTAGCCATATAAGCTCAAAACTTTTCTTAACATAATATGCAAAATTTAGTGTTCTGCAGTTGTATCATTTGATCACTGGAGTAACTTTTGAAAAGACATTGCAAATATTTTCCAAAAAACAATTTCCAGCCAGGTGTGGTAGCTTGCGCCTATAATCCTAGCAATCTGGGAGGCCAAAGTGGGTGGATTGCTTGAGTTCACAGAGTTTGAGACCAGCCTGAGCAAGAGCGAGACCCCATCTCTAAAAATAGCTGGACATTGTGGTAGGTGCCTGTAGTCCCAGCTACTTAGGGGACTGAGGCAAGAGAATTGCTTGAGCCCAGGAATGAAAGGTTGCTGTCAGCTGTGATGCCATGGCACTCTACCCAGGGTGACAAAGTAACATGCTGTCAAAAAAAAAATTTCCAAATTAGGAAGCACCTTTAAATACTAAAGGAAAAAAGTAAAATGTTATTCAAAATGATTATTAGTAAAATTGAATTAAACTGAGCTAAATTTGTTATTGAGTAAAATTGTTTACCTTTTAAATATAATGAGCTAATTATACCACTTTAATGCTAATGCTTTAAGCAGATTTCTCAGAGAATCTGCCTGTCTAAATCTCTGTCATTCAGAGCCCAGTTCAAATACAAAGTCTTTTTCCTAAACACTCTTCATAACATTAAATCTGAGTGTTTGTGTCACATTCTGCCATATATTATAATTATTCGTGTTAATTCCTTTCTCTTTTAGGACTGCAAACACGTCGAAGGCTTACCACTGTTCAACCATTTTTCACCAAAGATTGTAACACTAAGACAATACTTCATATATTCTAGATTCTCTAATTAATATTTAACAATAAGAAATATAAGAAGTGTTATTTCTGTTTAACATAGAGGTAATATAAATGTTTGTGTTTCTTTAACCCAGATACAACCACCCTGAGAAACTTTTGGAAACAAGATGTGGACGGTGTGGCGAGTGGGCCAATTGTTTTACACTGTGCTGCCGAGCGTTAGGATTTGAAGCTCGCTATGTTTGGGATTATACAGGTACAGAACATAGTGTGAGCAGAGAATAGTTGGGCTTTGCAGATCTATGTGATTGAGTTTACATTCTGTCTGCTACTTTCTGGCCTTGTCAGTCTGAGCTTCCATTTGCCTTTTATAAAATAATACCAAGCTCCCAGTTTTTTGATCACAAGATTTTTATGCAACATCTAGCACCGTGCCTGATACTTTGCGCTATAATAATTCTCTTTTTAAAAATTAATTAATTTTATTTTTATTTATATGTTTATTTTATGTTTATATGTTTATATTTTGAGGGTACATGTGATAATTTAATATATTTATTTATACAGATCAAATCAGTATAATTGAGATACCCATTTGCCTTTTCTTTATGCTGGAAATATTTAAATTATTCTCTTCTAGCTATTTTGAAATATACAAGAAATTATTGTAAACTAGAGTCACCCTACTAATCTATCAAACACTAGGTCTTATTTCTTTCATGAGTAATTTACCAAGGCATTTATAGCAATGCTATTTCTATATGCATAAGAACATGTGTAACAATGTGCTATAGAAATCTTCATTTTTGTAGGGATTACTGTAAGAAAGTTCAATAAACTTAAGTTGCAGTATACAAAAATAATGTAATAAAAGTCATGTGACATTTGTGTTGTCCTAATAGAAATGCCTTTATTTATATATCAAAAAGTTGTTTTCCTTGTCTATTGTGTATAATGACAGCTGTCCTGGTGACAGGCACATTGAAAGCATTGACTTGAGTATTACACAGTGTATCCATGTAAGAAAAACATGTGTACCCCTTAATATTTCAAAATTTTTTAAAAGGCTGTTTTCCTTTGAGTTTTTGCTTATATTTTTAGGTTTTTTTAGAATTAAGTGAAATCTTCTCTTAATAATTATTCTTCTAAAACCAAATACTAAATGTTAACAACTAGAAATCCTGTTAGATGTCCCATTGGTTTGGAGTCTTAAAGTCCAGAGAGACTGTAGTTTCAAAACTCCTTCGTAATGGAAAACTGACCCTAGTATTGTTGACGTGCTGTTCAGTATGTCCCAAAGCTGGTTGCATTAAAGGAGATTATTTCAAAAACATTTTCAGGCATTTCAAAGAGATAAATTAATATAAGTATTGTAGAGTCTTGTCACAAATTTTCACTCTGATTAACTAAAATTTAGAATATTATTATGTGATTCTTAGTTATCGTATGTCATTCTGGTTTTATAAACTTAACTTTTATTTCCTCTTTTCTATTGCTTCCTGTGTCTTTATTGAGTAGACCATGTCTGGACAGAAGTCTTTTCTTCTTCTCAGCAACGGTGGCTGCACTGTGATGCATGTGAAGATGTCTGTGACAAACCACTCCTTTATGAGATAGGATGGGGCAAGAAGCTTTCCTATATTATAGCATTTTCTAAAGATGAGGTAGGGCATAAAAGAAATATTTTTCTAAGATTTAAATATATACTCTCATAATTAACATTCAGTAAGCTGCATATATTTAAAGTATATGGTTTAATAAGTTTTGTCATTTGTATACAGTCATTAAATCATCACTACAGTCAGTATTTATTTTATGGATGTACCATAGTTTATCATTTCATCTGTTGATAGACATTTGGGTAGTTCCTCGTTTTTTACTATTTGACGTAAGCTGCTGGGACCATTTAGGTGCACAGTCTTTTTTTTTTTTTTTTTTTTTTAGACAGAGTCTCACGTTGTCACCCTTGATAGAGTGCTGGGGCGTCACAGCACACAGCAACCACAAACACTTGGGCTTAAGCAACACTTGCCACAGCCACCCAC
>CAUYON010038523.1:0-31951 GCA_963573935.1 Arctocebus calabarensis
TAGTCCCAGCTACTAGGGAGGCTGAGGCAAGAGAATCGCTTAAGCCCAAGAGCTGGAGGTTGCTGTGAGCAGTGTGATGCCACGGCATTCTACCCAGGGCGATAAAGTGAGACTCTGTCTCTACAAAAAAAAAAAAAAAAAAAAATAGATAGCTTAGTTTTCTCTGTGTCAAGCTACCTTTTATTTGCTCCAGTCCAGTTGTCAAAATTGGACTTCTTTCTTCTTTGAGGACACTGTATCACGGCTTTTTAACTTTAGTGTATGGATTTTTTATTTTATTTTTTATTTTTTGCAAGTTTTTGGGCAGGGGCTGGGTTTGAACCCACCACCTCCAGCATATGGGGCCTGCGCCCTACTCCTTTAAGCCACAGGTGCCACCCTAGTGTATGGATTATTTAGGGATACATTTGAAACTAAAGCACTAACTTTTCTTTTGATCTTACAAAGTTTGAATGTCAAATTTCATCTGTTTATGATGACTAGTATTACTAAGAATAGTGTTCTTCTTAAAGCTCTTTAATTCCTTGTATGTGCACTTTTCCTAGAAATGAGGACCATGCTCCACTACCATTTTTAAAGTTCACTGGCTTCAGTACGTTCATTTGTTAGGTCCTTCTAACACTGGCACATCTGGCCATTTGGCTTCTCAGTATCAAGTAGATTATTTTATGATGTGATTTAATTATTACAGACTACCAAAGTAACCAGAGGAGGCCCTGAGAGGGATGAGTTTTCAAAGGTTCTCTTTGCATTACTCTGCTCTAGAACATCCAGTGGCTCCCTATTACCTTTGGGGTCACCTGAGATTCCACCCCATGCTGTTGTTTCTCTCCCTCATACATGCTCCATGATATGTGCTGCTCTTCCTGCCTCAGCCCTGTCTGCTAAGGGAGGGCCTCTACCCCTCAGGGAACTCAGGAGAAATGTGCTTCCCTCCCCAGAGCCAGCACATGGCTAAATGAAGACATGCTCCAGCAATTGATAATTAACATTCCATTCAATGGACTGGCAAGGTTTAAACATTCTGAAAACCAAAACAGGATTTTGTATTACTGTTTTGAAGAGTTAAGAGAGCCTGTGCTTTAAATAAGGATTGTTTGTATTTGTTAGCATTTCTACCTGAAATAACAAATATCAGAAGAGAAGCAGCCTCATGAAAAATAGCCTGTTGGAAACCATTGAGAAGTATTAAAGTACATACCAGCACAGATTTTCTGTCGGTTTAAAAATGTTTTGAATCTGATGCCATGTAGGATGCCAGGGGCTCCTTGTAATCAGCGCTAAGTGTCAGAAAAACATAACAAATGAACAAACAAAACCCCCTATATGTTGACTCAGTCAAAATAAACGTTTCCTTACTCCAACAATAGGCAAGTTCTTGAGTGGATGGAATTCCAGGTAGTCAGCTTTCTGAGTTGCACCTTGTAGGTAATTTTCAGAAATAGTAATAGGGTGCATGATAAAGAATTTAATTGGTGGAGGGAGATTAAGGATTAAGATAGCACTGTTAGGGAATTTGAATGATCAAACCCATGGAATTAGCATGTGATGTCCTAGATGGTTACCAGCAATTCCCATAAGCTTACAAATATTAAAAAATGCGAGCAGTGTCCAAAAAAACGAATCTGAGGTTGCTTTGTAGAATTCTAACAGAGAAGAAAAGAAAGGGAGGAGAAAAAGGAAAGAAGGAAAAGAGGAAAGCAATGACACAGAGGCTTTGAATCAAATAGCAGCGATCTCACATTCTTCAAGGCATTTCTCATATTTTGTCTCATTCTCACTTCAACCTTGAGGGAACCATTTTTTTTAATTAAATCATAGCTGTCTACATTAATGCAATCATGGGGTACAATGTGCTGGTTTCATATACAATCTGAAATATTTTCATCAAACTGGTTAAAATAGCATTCATGGCATTTTCTTAGTTATTGTGTTAAGACCTTTATATTCTGCATTCAGCTAAGTTTCACCTGTACCTGAGGGAACCATTTTTGAATGACAAAGGTTAAATGACTTGCCCAGGATGATGCAGAAAACAGGTCCATGGGTGGGGACCAATTCCCCGGGGAGCAAAGGGGCACTGGGGGTGGGGGCACTGACCTGTTGGGGATTAACCCCGTGACTTTTACTTATGGCCCCTCTGCCTTCTTGTTGGCCTTGGAGTCAACATATGGAATGATTTAGATGAATTCTCTCTGAAGGCAGGGGGATGGACTTAATGATGCCCAGAGACAGCCCCCTCCCCCACCACATGGTGGTTTTCTTGTGATTCTAAAATGCATAGTGGGCCTCTATGAAACAGTCCCCCAAGCCAGGAGCAGGGATTGGGCCCAGTTTCTCATCATTGATCAATTGCTCGTGTCGGGAAAGGGCATGAAAGGAAAGACACATGTTCATGGATAGTCTGTCTTCCTGATTAAGAAGATCTCCTTACTGTGAAGCCTGCTGGATAGAGTGAGAACTTTAGATGAGGTACCTCATCCTCTAATCTTCTGCCTCAAAACTCTATGGGAGTCCACACCCGCAATCCTTCGGAAGGGGTAGGCAGAAGTGGAGGTGCTTTTAGGTTATAGAAATGGCTGATGGATCTTTGCCAGGATTTTCTCTGACATGCAGATCTTCTGGAAAAGCAAAATCTACTGCCAGTTTGAATCTACAACCATTTAATGTGGTGAAGAGTTGCCGTAGCAACATGATTTTCTTCCTCAGGTTGACAGAAAATTCATGCTTGCCTGGTTTGAAAAGAAAAATTGGACATTCAGTCCCACCAGAGAATTTACACATAGAAGCAGATAGTAACTACACATTCTGGCTTTCTTATTAACTTTAGTATGAGTTTTGAGCATATACAAAAATAGTATAACAAAGCTCCAGGTACCTATAGCCTAGCTTCAACAATTAGCATACCATCCAGTTTATTTCATTTGTGTACTTTTTCATTCAAATCCTGAATGTAATTTTTTATTCATTCACTGATACTTCAGTATGAATTTCTAAAAGGTAAGAACTATATTTTAACAAATGATTCTTACGTGAATAACACATAAAAGGATGAAGATTTCAGAATACAAATTCTGCCTGTCTCCCCAAACAAGTGATTTTAAACTGCATCTGTTTGCCTTATTTTTTTTTAAAGCAAGACCCAATCACTTCAGAATCTACACACTTATTAATTCCCTCTACTTCAGACACGATATTTTGCCTTAAAAATATAAAACTCTAGGTAGAAGACAAAATTCTGTACTTGCTTGGAATATCTTATTTCATTCTCGCAACAACCCTAATATCCCATTTTACAGATAAAGAAAATGAGGTGCCAGGTAGGTTAGTAACTTGACTGATGGCAAACACTGAGAATATGTAAGTGAGCAAACACATTGTTTTTGGTTCCTAATCAGGCCTAACCTTGCTATTAAAGCTGCTGCAAGCTTAGCCCACAACTTGCAGATTTCAAGCAGTGTATGCTCCCCTGTGCTTTGAATTCTCATATCTTCTGTTTAGACTTGACATTAAAATCCTACTGAGCATATATAGGTCCCTCTAGGAGGTTCTCAACCTTCCTAATGCCATGGCCCTTTAATACAGTTTGCAACCCACAGGTTGAGAATCACTGCTCTAAGATGTTTGCTGGGTGATTTAAGGCTGTCTTTATCCCACAAACTATATTCAACTCATGCATATGTCTTATTCTAAGAAATATCCTTCAATGCAAAGTTTTGGGAGGTTTGATCCCTAATTATCAGTGTCATGAGGTAGATGGCATGCTAATGACATCACTCAACCACTTTCTGGCTATGTGACCAGGGCGAATAGCTAGCTGTGTCTGTCAGAACCTTGCAATGTTGCATTTGTCTGCCTTACTGGTCTGTTTCCTAGGCTCCTTGAGGTCAGGAGCCAATTTGTCATTTGTTGGTTTGGCGGTTCTTTTTCTGTATCTGAGCACTGAAACTGGCACATAGTAGCTAAATAGTAAGTTTTTCCAGATTACCTGAGCTCTTTTTATTTTTCTTTCAAATCAAGTAATGACATACCTAGCCATGACTAAAATACAGTAGATAGAAGCAGCCACATAATTAAGGGAAAACACAAATTTTTAAACTGAGGGAAAAAATTTCCTACTCTGATTTTTTTCCATTCTGTCTGCCCATGATGACATTTTTCAATGTGTAATTTTCCAGGGATTTTATAGACTGTCTTTGGAATTTATCTTAGAAGAAACACCACCATTTTATCTGAAGTTTAACATTTAACGTTTTAAAAGTTAAGACTCATTCTCCCCTATGATTGCACCAATGTACACAATTATGATTTAATAAAATTATTTAAAAAAAAAATAAAAATAAAAGTTAAGACTCTTAAGTTGAATTGTCATTACTAATAGTAACTTTAGGTTTGCAAGCGATAGGCAAAACATACACAATATGAACTTAGGAGTCAATTAAAGTCGATATTTCCAAATCATCCCAAAATATTTTCCTCACACTTAACAATACAGTGAAGTTATCTAAATTTTGAGACTGTTCTGACTTTAAATCCTTGCCCTGTTTTTCCCACAGGTATTTACCAGCTCATATACCAGGTTTTGGTTCAGGAAATATATTTACTATACATATAGGGGTAATAACAGAATTAAATGTGTGCACTGACTTGACACTTGTCCTTATTCAAGCTTATGCTTCTTTCTATATTTCATTCCATGGGACCACAAATACTGAAAATATCTTGTGTGCTGAGATTATTGAAAATGACTTTATTAAAAATGTAGTCTATATAGTTCAAACTATGTTTCCTAAGAAACAATCCTAGACAAACTGTGAAAAATCAGAACTCTGGCAATTTTCTCTAATCTCTGGTTAATATAAAAATGAGACAACTTAATATCTAATGTAAATTACCCACCACCTGTTCTTTGCATTGTTTGTCAAGAAAGAACCTAAAAATGATATTCTTTGATACTGAAAGGTGGTGTCTGTTGGAAGAGTTCATGAGCAAGGTGTCTGAAATTCCAGTCTAGCCAACTGACTCCTTTGCCATCATTAAGAAAATGCTTAATTTGACGTGGCTCACTTTAGCCTGCCAAAAAAGGGATAATAGTCTTCCCCATGGGGTCATTGTAGGAGATACAATATCACAATATTAAATGATTTAAAAATACAGACATGTGTCTATGCAACAAGTGAGCATTCACAAATACTTGATAAATACTTAGTCTTCAGCCTAAAAACTAGTTATGGGTGTTCCAGGTTCCTGGACCTTCATGTCCTAACCCCACAATGGTGAGGCCCTTCACCTTGGGATTCTTTAACTCAAGGAAAATAAGGGAATATTTTGAAACACAGGTATACTGAGAGTGCAGGAAAGGTTTGGAACTGCAGAAATCACAGCAAGAGTCTTAAGAGTGAGTAGGAAAAGCTGCTCTGCTGCCTACTCATAGGCCTTCATGATGTATTGATGTCTAAGACTTTGAGAACAAAACATGCCATTCCTTCTGGAATCACTGTATCCCCATGGTGCTCCTCTGATCCCAACCCATACTGTGAGGGTTCTGACTTTCCTCTGAGAACGCAGGCCGTACCACTGGCCTCTCACAGTGCACAACCTAACTCCCTTCTCCACTGGGCTGGGAGCAGCTGGGGATGTTGGCCAAATCCCATTATTGCCAGGAACAACCTTTCTGCTAAATTAAGTGTGACTAATTTTGCCAGAACCAAAATTGAATATTGTGCTTCCTTTTGAAGCTGAATTTATAGTGGTCCAGTTTCTGAGCAAAGAAGCATTTATGTACTGATACAAGGTGGTCCTCACTCTTTCAGCCCAAAGGAGTTCACCCTGCAGGCTTTGCAGAAATGTTTGGAGAGCTGACCAAAGAGTTACCCAAACCCAAAGACAGAAAGTGCACTTTCATCTGAGAGGAAAAAGATTTTTGTTTCTACCATGATAGTTCAGGAGAAGAATAGGGCAAGGTCTCAGATTTAACTAAGAAATGATGCCCCCGATTTTGTTTTTATCAATGTACAAGTTACTGTCCTTGAAATAGAACCAATCTTCTAATATCACTTTAAATTCAGGCATGATTCTATGAACAATAGCAAATCCCGGTGAGAACTCATTTGAAGAATTAGACTTTAAGAAATAAATAACTTGGCTTGGCACCTGTAGTTCAGCAGGTAGGGCGCCAGCCACATACACCGGAGCTGACTGGTTTGAATCCAGCCTAGGCCTGCCAAACAACAATGACAACTACAACCAAAAAATAGCCACGTGTTATGGTGGGTGCCTGTAGTCTCAGATACTTGGTAGGTTGATGCAAGAGAATCGCTTAAGCCCAAGTTTGAGGTTGCTGTGAGCTGTGATGCCATGGCACTCTACCCAGGGTGACATGGTAAGACTGTCTCAAAAAAAAAGTAAATAACTCAAGATAACATGATATAAATAAAAACATGGCAGCAATATAACTAAGTGGGCTATCTGCAATAGATAAACTCACTGAAACTGTGTGCGGGTAATGTGCTAGGAATATTACACGAATCGTCGGTCCGTTCAGGCTGCCTTAATAAAATACCTTAGTCTAGGTAAATTATAACAAATTTATGGCTCTCAGTTCTGGAGACTGGAAGTCTAAGATTAAGGTGCTAGCAGATTCACTGTCAGGGGAGGTTTCTCTTTTCTGCTTCAAAGATGGCAGCTTCCTGCTGTATCCTCACGTGGCAAAAAAGGCAAAGCTCTTGCTAACTTCTTAAGGCACTAATCTTGTGCATGAGAATTCTCCTCTCACGATCTAATTATCTCCCAAAGCCCTACCTCTTAATCCTGCTATATTGGGGATTAGGTTGCAACATACAAATTGAGGGGTGGGCACAAACATTCAGACCATAGCAATTACCTAATTTAATCTTAACAAGTAGGGTAAATACAATATTGAGTCCAGTTTCTAGATGGGGAAACTGAGCTTTGGAGGTATGAGCTTGCCCAACGTCATATAGCCAGCAAGTGATAACGTAGCAGGACTCATCGCCACCCCCTCTCACTTACCACATGGCCTCTCTAAGCCATCTGGTACTATCTCAACACTCACCCCAATCAGCCTATTTGATTCAGCAAGATTGTTTTCTTTGTTTGTAAATATTAGAACTTCAGGTTTGGTTATTAGTGGGCATATTAATAAACAAGCAAACAAGTTGGCAGAACCAAAATGTATATATCTTCATAAATCTCAAAACTCTTTGAGACCTTACACTTGGGGATCAAAGCAAAAGACAAAAATTAAAAACGTTTGAGAAATTTTATAATGGGCAAACATTTTAATCAAAACAAGGGAACTGGCTCGACGCGGTGGAATCCAGCCCAGGCCGGCCAAACAACAATGACGGCTGCAACCAAAAAACTAGCCAGGAGAATTGCTTGAGCCCAGGAGTTTGAGGTTGCTGTGAGCTGTGATGCCACAGCACTCTACCCAGAGTGACAGCTTGAGGCTCTGTCTCAAAAAAAAAACAACAAGGAACTATAATTCTGTACATTATTTTAGGATTACTCCCAATTCACTGTGTCATATACGGCTCTAAAATGACTTCCTGCAGCGTGAATGTTTTCCCTTTTGAGTATTTCTGTTGACAAAACCTGTAAGTCTACTTTTCACAGGAAATTGTGCCGATCTAAAAGGGCTAAGAGGATGGAAATGATCGTATGGGATACCCTAGAAAGCTTGTTGCAGGCTTTAATCATGTTTCCAAGTCAGGTATCTCCCCTCCACTTCATTTTCCTACTATTATGTCTTCTCTCATTACAGATGACAGGGATTTCTCTCAGGAGACAGGTTTGCTTCACACTCAATCCTCCTTCGGATTGGGTATGGTCCCTCTAAGGCTGGTAATTGCATATGATCACAGTGAGCACCTCTTAGCATGTCTGGTCCACCTCCTCTTTGGGTAATGTTGCCCCTCATTATGGCCATGGGCTCTTAGCCCTTTCCACCTACCCTCCCACCTTTAGAATTGTACCATTCTATCCACTGGGCATCTCCTACTTTCATATCCCCTGGACACCTTAAATACTGAGATCAAACAAAATCTTTCTTCCAAAACATGCTGCTGCTGCAGGATTCCCTCTGTCAAGAACTGTACCATCCATCCAGACTCCCAGATGAAAACCTGGGGCTTTCATTCTTCTCTTTCCCTTCTTTCCCACAGGATTTGCCTCTTCTACCTCTTCTCCATCCACAGCCCATTCTCAGTTCAGGATCCCCTTATTTTTCATCAGGATCAATGCCATGTTTTTGCCCCCAACACCTATGGTTGGCCTCTTCTCTGGGAGGCTTTTCTTGCCCTTCTGTATCCTTAGGTCCGGGCAAACACCCTATATGTTTGCACCAAGTCTTGTCCTGTGTACACTGATTATGTATCTCATTTTATATCTTCCTCCAATTCACTGTAAGCTTGAGCATAAGGACTGCTTTCTCTATGAATGGCCAGCTCTGAACAGAGCCTGACGGTTGACACTCATTGTCTGAATAAATGGAGGATAACCTACAGTTGGTCCCATGTTCTGTGTTTCTGGGAGACTCTTATTAGGGTCTGAGTGTTGGATATACAGCTTACCTAGGGATTTGGGTGGGTTTGCCAGGAGTTACACATGCTTGTTTTTATCTTTTTTTAATTTTACACTAATTGAACAAAGTAAAATCATCAGAATTTAACACAATGTTCTACATATTAGGCCAGAAATGAGCTCGTTGAATTTAAAAAGAACAAATCAAACAGTGCTTAAACCTAGGGATTCATTGTTAGGCTCTGCGAAATAACATGCCTGTTTTTGCTATATTACCAAAAACTTGGTTATAGTGGATATTTAAAAAGAAGCAATAGTTATCATTTGAGCACTTCCTCTGTGCTATGTGCTTCCTATTCTGAGTGTTATGTGACTATCTCATTTGATCCTCACAATTTTATAAACTTAAACGGTAGTATTCTCTTCATTTTTATAGTAGGGGGCACTGGGGCCATGAAGAGTTAAGGGACAAGCTTAAGGATATACCAACAAGTCAGTGGTGGCACTAGATCTGTGCTTAACTTTTTCTTTCTTTTTTTTGAGATAGTCTCAAGCAATAACTCTGGGTAGAGTGCCGTAGTGTTGAAGCTCACAGCAACCTCCAACTCTTGGGCTCAAGCGATCCTCTTGCCTCAGTTTTTCTGTTTTTAGGAGAGACAGGTTCTTGCTCTTGCTCAGGCTATTCTCAAACTTATGAACTCAAGCAATCCATCTGTCTCAGGCTCCCAGAGTGCTAGGATTACAGGCCTTAGCTGTTTAATTTCAAAGCCCATATTCGCTAATCACTACACCTAAGTCAGTGCCCACTGTGACTAATTCTTTGTTATGCTCTACCACTCTGCTGAACTCTCAGCTAGTGACAGCTGCTGAAATATAATTTATAATCTTGCAGAGAAAAACCGGGATGTTGTTTCTGACATCCTGATAGTGACAGTGACAGACCCAATTCCAGGCAAATAATTTAAAAGATCACACATGCTAAGGTATTTAACATTTTCTTTTCTTAGTTATAATTAAAGGTAGACTTTTTCAAAACGGCATTACTCCTCAAATTTAATTTTACTTTCTCCCCAAAATTATCATTCTGGAAGTTATTTGCTCATATTACTTTATTTGTATAGGAACTGAGACTTTTTTTTAGTGTATGCAAAATATTACTTTCATACTAAATGACATAACTTTTGAAACTTGTCATGGCAAAAGAATGAAAACCACTTGCCTACTTTTATACATACCTTCTGAAAAGTCTTTTAGCCTAGTTGGCTTGGTTTTCACTTATGGATTGAGATAAGTATAATGTGAGCCAGAATTGTGTTGGCGTGAATATGGCCTGACACTAAAAGCTATGTTAGCCAAAAACATCTAAAAGGCAGCCAGGAATTACCAACAGATGCTCCCTCTAGCTTGATCAGCTTCACTTCAACATGGTCAGAAGGTCTCTAACCCACTGCACAGGTTTGTGGGTTTCTTAAAAATTGTAGTGCATGAATGGTGAGAAATGCAGCCTTGAGTTTTGCCTTCTGTCTCTGATGTCCTTCCACTACTGTTACCAAATCATCGCAATATGAGCCACTGAGCCTATTGGCATCAAACTCCAATGAAGAGGAAATTAGATTCCATTTAGTGTTTTACTTGTTTAAAATATGTCTGCCTCAAGTTCTGAGTTATATCAATGTTCACGATGCCCTTGAAGACCTCTTTAATTTCTTTCTAATTAAGTACCAGTTCTAAGTTTTTAAACATTACCCAAAAAATACATCTTTAGGGACTACACCATGTGTCAAACTCTCAAGAATTTAAGGACATGCGGAACATTTTTTCTTTTTTTTACAATTAGGAGAATCTGTGATCTGTGACACAATTACCAACATTGTAGTTAATAATTCTCCCAAGAGCTGTGCACAAATAAACGCATTTACTATTGCTTCAAAATTAAGAATTACAAAACATAAACTCTTTAAAATTGCAGAGCTGCCCCAATAAATTTCCCAGACTGACTCATTCCCTGATTTGTCTGATTTAAGAAGTGTGCCTAGGCTATATTCTCCAGAGAAATGTTCTAAAATAAGTCAGTAGCTTATCTTGCGTCCAAAAGATTATTGAAAGTAAATGATCAACAACTCACCGAGCTAATGTTAGCTTTTTAACATCCTTTCATTGAAATTTTAAGCATTAAGTTAGAATTCAAAGGTCATGAGACAGTAAAATGTATACACATGTGTGGAAGAAACAATACAAATACATAGTATTTGTGTGACAATATTTTAAATATCATATTTAATTCCTATGCAAAAGTAGGTTCTAAAATGCATCCTATGGTCAACTCATATAACTGTAACTTAATCTTTGAATTTCATTACATGTAAATTGTACCTCAATTTAAAAATAAAAATGCAAAACTTTCAAGGTGGAAAAAAAGTCTGAGAAGCTGTCACAGCCTGCCTAGGAGACAAGGAGACTAAATTAGTGTGATATCCTGGAGGAGGTCCTTGCACAAAAAAAGTGAAAAATGAATACAATGCAAATGGAGTGTGGAGTTAACGTGTTAATGTTGGTTCATTAGTTGTGATAAATGTGCCACACTAATACGTTAATTAAGAGAAATTTGAGGTGGCATGTGGAATTCTTTGCAACTTTTCTGAAAGTCCAATTTTGAAAAATTTAAAAGCTTATTTTAAAAAATACAAACAGACAGGATACGACTAAAAATAATGTGGCAGTCACCCAAGACATTGCCAGAAGGTCGAGAAAATGAACAGTAAAATCTCAGCGCATATGATCCATTTCAAGCAACAAGTGTAAATTAGCCATAAAGGGTGTTTCTATCTACTGCGTATTGGCGCTGAATAGATTACCTTTCTGTCAGATTGACATTCCCGTGATAAAACAAGTTAGACTGTCAATACTATATTTTTAGCTGGGCTAAGGTTAAAAAGGCTTGCATACATGAAAATGGCAATGAACTAAACAGATAGCTTTTATTTTCGGCACAAACATCAACCTTACGGTAAATTACCGCATGCCACCGTACCAACTAGTGTACAGTTTAACACCGCCTCTCACGAGTTACGTTCTTCACACGCAAAAAATTCATTTCGTGCCTGCTTGACCGTTTTCAGGTGTGAGTGCACGTGTAAAGATGTAAAGAAAATTTGCTTGCAATGTCATCTGTGTCTCTTTGATAAATACGCCTTTATGCCACAACCCACAATCGTGTAATTCAACCATGCTCTTCCCCTTTTAATTCACAGGGAGTCTTCCTCGGCCTTTATTGGTGTCAGTGCTAACCAGCCCTGGGGAGGCTGTATGGAGCCCGCACAACCGCTGAGCAGAGTCTGGGGTCCCGACATCCGCGCCCAGGGCCCGTGCGCCGGGCTGCCCCCTCTGTGGCTCCATTGGCCCCCGCGCCCGACGACGGATCCCTCTTCTTTCGGTTAACAGTTTTGGGTCAGAGGCTGGGGGAGCGGCTCGGAGCCCACGTAGACCGAAATGAAGATGAGGAAGAGCAGCAGCAAAAAGAGGCTGGCTGACGCGGCGGCCACGGCAAACAGCTCCATGCTCAGCTCTGCCTCCCGCAACCGGGACTTGCCGGCTGCTGCACCGCGCCGCGTTGCCATGGGAACGCCAGCTGCGCCCTGGACGGAACCCGACGTTTATTACAAGAGAATCGATCCGAGGTGGCGCCGGCAGGGGTTCAGGGCTTCTGGAGGCCTCTGCCCATCCCCCCGCCGCGCTCCCTCCCTGCCCCCATGCACCTCACCCGTGCGGGGGTGAGGGGAACAGAAACCAGAGAAACTCAAGCAGCACCAAGGGCAGCCGCTTGGTTCGTGTTTTCTGGGACTGATTGCGCGGCCACTCCCGGGGAGCCTACCGCTCGGAATCTCACAGCTCCTGCACAGCGCTTAGGATCGAGGCCTGTACGGGAGCCGTCCACACTAGCCCTCCTTCCCTTTTGCCTGAGCGCATCCCCAGGGCCGTGATAAGCACATGGAAAGCCCCTCCTGCCGGTCCCCGGTTTGGCTGTCTCCCCGGGACCCTGCCTGAGAGGAGCGCAGCGCGGTGTCATGCAGCCCTCAGAAGAGAAGGCGCGAGGCTGGAGGGCGTTTCTGCAGATTCGCCCCAAAGCCGGGCCATTTATTCTCCCTTTGCCCTTGCTCCATGCTCTGAAAGGGAGGGAAGAAAAGAAGGCCTGTACCTCAAGTCCCAGTTATTGGATCATTTACTTAACTGTACTGTCTGTCCCGGGAGCCAGAAATACATTGTAGGAAGCAGCGTTTAAGTAATTAACAAAGAGCCATCACTGGGCGGCCCTGCGTGGCCGTCAGGAGGCACGGATGTCCATCCCCGCAGGACCCATACAGGTCTGGCCCAGCCCGACCCGACTTTACCCTTCTTACATAATTGGCAGAACCGCAGAAGGCAGGATGTGCCCCCATTTCACCCATTCAACTTTTTCCTCCTGGGTCACTGCGACCCCTGGCTACGCAGACAGTGGTCCCCAACCGGGGCCTGGAAATCCTCCTCCACCCCGCTAAGGTTCTGTGGCTCCAGGCTATAAATATTAATAAGCTGCGCCGCTGCGGGCTTAATTATCTTCCTCTAATTGCCACTCAACCAAAAATCCAGCCTCCTGCCACTCAGGGTCCCCTAAGTCGGAACGTTTGGTTTGGGTGTGGTCAGGAGGCTTCCTCGGCTGCTCAAAGTCTTGCTTTGTGTTCTGTCTCCCAACCTGGAAACCATATGCTGGGCTTCTCCGCTGGTTATAAAGTCTCTCTGAGATTCAAGCTGAGCCTCTGTGCCTTTCATTCGGTCACCTGCATCCCCGGTTCCCTCCCTTTCGCTGGGTGACCCCACTTGCCCTGCCCACGCTGCTAAAGCAATAGCTCCAAGCCTTTGGCAAGTAGAGATAGCCTCAAAGGGGGGGGTGGGATGCGCCCCAGGTTTGACCTGAAGGCACCTGCAGCAGTCTCAGCATGGACAAGGATAGCGCCTCAGAAAGCCTTGGCATTGCTGCACCTGGGAAAACAGTCCTAGTGTCTTCCATGTGGCTAGGGCCGCCTAGCTGGTGTCCTCTTCCCTACGACCCCTGAGGCCTGCTCCCTCCCGCAGGATTCCTCCCTAATCCCTCAAGGGATGCCTGGCTGGGGGAAGGGGGTTTCTCCACTGTCCCCTGGCTGCCTTACACGTGGGATGCCAGACTGTTGCCCTGTCTCACCCTCCATCAGCTTCTCTGGAGAGGAGAAACCAAAGTTGATCCCCACCTTGGCTTGATGTTCCAGAGGTTTGACAGGCCTAGCAGTGGAGAAGGCCCAGGGAGTCCAGCCACTCTCACCCTGGGAATGTGGGAGCCCTATCATCGCCTGTGAGCAGATGAAGACAAAGACCAGGCTTTCTGCCTGCAGACTTGGTCACTCAGACTTGTAAAGGGCACCACGAGGCACCAGCCTAGGCCAAGAGCAGCCATGGAGCTATTTCTTGCTTACTTAGTTCAGTTTGGGGAATAGTGTGCCCACGAACAGCTGCCCAAGACAGGTACTATGAATACCCTAGGGAGTATTATGATATTGTAAAAATATAGCTGCCTACTTACTTGATACATTCCCATTTAAGTTACAAGAGGCAAATTCAAAATGCAGAACAAGGATTTAAGTAAAACACAAGTAGTTAAATTAGCTAGCACCCCTTATATTTCACTTAAAAATGCAGGCCTATTACCAAGGGTCAAAGACAAGAAACTGTTCTATAACCTGAAATATCAATGATGAGTCTGTGGTGGTCGTTGAGTTGCCTGAATGCTAACCTTTCACTGAAAGGAAAACAAATTCCACCTGGAATACTTTAAGACTGTAGCTTTTCTAGACTGTTCCTTTAGGTCCCTCCAGAGGCAAGATCAGCAATTTAGTGGACCAAATCAAAATTTCCTGTGTAATTAAGCTCAAGGCTCTGGCAGCATATAGTTATCTGAGGCCCCAGGGTTGGGGGAACCCATGTTCATGGGCAGGCGGGTCAGTGCAGCCACCATAAAACCTCTGTGGTTATGCACAGATTCCCCTGTGTTCCCACCATCTCGCACTAGGGTAACCTGGGTGGGGCAGTAGGCTGCCTGATGGGCAGGAGTCAGCAGCCTGGAAGGAGGTGGTGGCAGTAATCTGGCCACGTGTGGGTTTTACTTATCCCTGTACCCAGCAGATGTTCAGTAAGCATTAAAGGACTCGGAGCTGCATGAGAATGTGGGGTGGCCTTCTGTAAAAGGATGTTTAGCTTGCACTGATTGGCCTAGAGGCTGCATAGAGTAAAGAATGTTTTGTCTCATTTCTTTCTGCTGTGGTGGGAGTTAGGCAGCCATAAAGGCCTGCTTGTCCCTTCTGAGCACAGGGCAGCATCTGGAAATCTACTTGTGGGAGGATGTCTTAGAATGTTTTGGAAACTCATCTCAACTAGGAAGGGTTGCATAAGACTGAGATAGCCATTTAGAAATTATTCTTTGCTAATGACAGTCCTGGGATCTCTTTCTGTCACACAAAACTCACATAATACACTCACAAATCTACTCTTATAAAAAGAAATTGTATAACCCTTTTCTAGCTTGATAAAGATCAGAGTCACGTACCAACTTGTCTCTCTGAAACCCTACACTCATCTCCTAGTCTTCTCTGGCAGTTAAAGTCTGAAAGCTGTTTTTGAATTCTGTTAGCTCAACCTCACCCAGTCCCTCTCCAAATGATACAATGCCAGGATAGGGCCCAGAAAGCTGCCTGTCTGTCACCAGCAGCTTGAGTTTGGCCTCAGCGCGCCATGGAGAACTGGACCAAACAAGATGTCCCTTGTGTGATCTTCACCACTGAAACTGCTACAGGAATCACAACTCTCCATTGCTGAGGGACTTTCAATCTAACAAAATTCTTGCTAGTTCCTTACAACAACTCTTATTGTCTGCATTTTCAGACAAACTAAGGTTCAGTGATCAGGCTTAGGCCATGTGAAGAGAATGGGGAGTCTTCTGTGTTTGTCTTGGGGCTCTTGCTTCTACCCTAGTCACAGGGAAGTCAGCAGAGAAGGCACTGAGAAATACAACTGGTTTTTGGAGCTTTCGCCCTGGACTTCACATTGAGTTTCTGTTTGGAAACAGGTGTGTGCAACACAACTCTCAGCAGCAGAAAGACAAGTAGGTGCCTAGCAAGAAACCAGGTGCAGTCCAGGCCAAAGAGCCAAAGATGCAAGTAGGAGCCAAGGCCTTTCCACAGGACAAAGGCTTCCAGCCAGAGGATCTGACATGCCTAAGCTATGAAGCCTCTCTTTACAGCAGTAGGATGGTGAATGCTCCACCCTCAGCCTGGGGTGGTGATAGGTCTCCTGTTTGTCCTCTTCTGTCCTTTCCACTCCACCTAATGGCTGTACACAGGCCTGGCTAGTTGCCTTGATTAGCAATGTGGGCCATGGACTAGGACAGCTGCAGGGTATCAGTGTGAGAAATGCAGCAGTTTCATACCTATAATTCTTACTAGATTTTATACAGCCCAGACACCCACAGGCACACACCACCATGGCCATGGCCATGGAAACCAACACTAATTTGCACCTCACACCTGGTTAGGGATTGAAAAAAATGATAGTAGGGTCTGAAACAATCACATATTGTCTTTTTTCTTTTGTACAGATTTTCATATTTACTACTTAGAGTTTGGTTATGACCTCAGCCTGGTGGCATGGAAAACTTTAGGAAGGCATACATCGGTCCATCAGAAGAGAGAAATGGCCTTCTTTGGAATGTAGGACTGGATCTAATGAGCATTTGGAGATCTGAAGGTTTTAATGAGCATTTAGAGATCTGAAGGTTTTTTTGTGAACAATTTATAAATGGTGCTTAGTTACTGTTCACCAGAGCAGGGAAGCTGATTGGCAATGGTAAGGGAAGTTTAGGAGTGCTTATTGTGTAGGTGCCACTCTTTTGAGAAGTTGGCACAAATGGACTCATTTGATCTTCATAGGAACACTTTAGGGTAAGTACTCTGACTATACCTATCTTCCAGCTAAAGGGAACTGAGGCACAGAGATGTTCTATAACAGTGCTGGTAAGTAGCAGAGCTGAGGCTGGACAAAATTTTGTTCACCTGTGAATTAGCATAAGCCTTTAACCAAATGTTTGAGGCTGGTTTCACCAAAGTTGTGGTCACTGATGCAAGTGGTTTCATTTGGAAAACAGGTCTTCACTTTCTTAGCAAGAACACATCCAAATTATTTTTTCCTCTTCTCCCTCCCCCAAATATTAGAGCTGAGATTCCTGTGGTGTACCTGGAGGAAGGTGGGAAATGTTAAAAATGGGATAATTTGTTGTGCCTTATTTCCTATTTCCTCCTATAACGTGACAGTCAGCAGGGTCCCAGGCAATGTCTGGCTGGGCTGCCATTCACATGGAAAATACCTGCTGCCAGGCATTCAGCACTAGATATGTCTCAGGTCAATAGCAATAGTGCCTTTCAAAAAAATAAATAAATAAAATAGTGCCTTTTATACGAATTACAGGTACATACAGTCTGCAAAACATATTCACTCATGAACCTCACTTTAGATGTTTCCTCTTTGCACTTGGGGCTCTATCTCTAATTGCGGAAGAAGTCTGTGTCCCTTGTTCAAAAGATCCCAAGCTACGCCAGTCTGTCCCAGATGGAAGTGAGTGACTCTGTACTCTCTGAAAGGAGGAAATTGAAAATGTGCCAGCTTCAAGATCAAAAGGAGACAGACGGTTTTTACCTACTTTCCTACAGGCAGTTTCATTTCCTTTCAGCTTGTATTCTTTGCTCATTTTGCAACTTGTTTTTCCCAAATTGTTCTTATTTTGTCCCCCAAATCAGAGTTTGGAAACTCTGCTATGCACAGGGCAACTGGTAGCATGGTTGCCTTCCTGGACTGTCCTGTTCTAACAACTCTGCTTCTTGGGTGACAGAGAGGAGATCAAATCTAGGTTGTCATAGTTTCTCCAGAAAGGGGATATGTGTGTTTGGCAAGACAGAAAGTGGGACAGTTATGTGCAGGTTTCTTCATATAAAGTAGAAGACTTGAGGTTCTTATATACTCGAGGTTTACATATATACCTTGGCTGTTGTATCTGCTTCTATCAGCTCTACTATTAGGAACACTTCAGCTTTCCAACTCTTTCCCTTCTCACAGAGCTAAGACCAGGGTGAGGCAAACAAGGCATTTATTTGCCTTGAGCACAAAAGTTAAGGGGGGGTGGGGTGTGACAGAAAACCTCAGTAACCAAGATTAATAATTTTGATTTTTTTATATTAAAATAACACAAAACTCATAATCAAATAGTCAAAATTTTAAATAAAAGCAGTATTACTGATCTTTCCTTTTTCCACAAGCTTCAAAATGGCTTGTCATAGCACTGCTTTTTTATCAATATTTATCTTAAATCAGAAATAAGCACAGATAAAGTTAACCGAAGTCAGTGTAATAAACAGGAGAAAGTAGACATGAACAAAATGAAACTGAAAGTAAAATATGATGTTGGAAATCAAGAAACTGAAAGTGAGCAGCTAGATTAATATTTAAATAGTTTTTTATTAATGGCAATTAAAGATTTTCATAGAGAACCACCTGACTTTTAAGGTATCTTCTTGTTTTTAGCATTTATTAAAAATCTTGCAACAGTTCAAAGCATTTTCAAACATATGTATTCCTTAGTCAACCAAAACTATTTTAGTAATAATATTCAGTGTTTTTAGAGTGCTGCTTTGTTTTTCAAAGTATCTTTTTTGTGCTTATTATTTCATTTATTCTTATATCTAAATGGTGAGATAGGATGGTTCTCCTTTCTCAAAGAATGGGCAGGTGGGATTTCAGCAGAAAAGGAAAAGGAATCTTTAAAGTGCTAGGCACTAAGCCTGGTGCTTTACATACATTCTCATATTTATTTCCCATCACCCTGAGTTAGGGAGATGATCAATTCCTTTTTATAGATCAAATGGAAATCCAGGGTGATTGATTAATTAGCTAATAATCTTGGCTATTTATTTCCTGAAAAATACTTGTTCTCATTTTAGTGCATTTTGTTAGTAAAACTTTTAAAAAGAACAATTAGACTAAGAAGTTGGAATTCAAGAAAATGTTTTCTGCCTCCAGATCTGGTCAATGTCAAACGAAGGTTTTCTCTTTGCTTCTTCTAAATAGTTTGACATGTACCTAAGCCAGAGTCATCCTCTACTGTGCTAGTTTGGTGAAAGTAGAGGGTCTCTTCAGGTGAAAATATTTTGAATAAATCAATGTAAATTAGTCAGTGAAAGGATTAGTATATTTTTCTTTATAAAGTGTATTTGGTTTATCTCCTATATTTCTGTCTGTAGGGCTTGCAATAGTGTAGTAATTCCTTTAGCAACAAGAAAACCAGTCTTACCACTATCTGCTAACACTGTGTGGTAGTATGTCTTCAAAAAGATGCTATGTGGGATAATCCTAGCACTTTTGGAATGCTTGAGCCCAGGAGTTTAAGACCAGCCTGAGCAATAGGAGACCCTATAAAAAAGTTAGCTAGGCACGGTGGCATGCACCTGTATTTGGAGTTACTCAGGTGGCTGAGGCAGAAAGATTGTGTGAGCCTAGGAGTTTGAAGTTGCAGTGAGCTATGAGGACACCACTGTGCTACAGGCTGTCTCAAAAAAAGAAAAAAGAGGGCAGCACCTGTGGCTCAGCAAGTGGGGCACCGGCCCCATATACCGAGGGTGGTGGGTTCAAGCCTGGCCCTGGCCGAACTGCAAAACAGAAAAATAGCCAGGTGTTGTGGCGGGTGCCTGTAGTCCCAGCTATTTGGGAGGCTGAGGCAAGAGAATTGCCTAAGTCCAGGAGTTGGAGGTTGCTGTGAGCTGTGTGACACCACGGCACTCTACCGAGGGCAATAAAATGAGACTCTGTCTCTAAAAAAAAGAGTGCTACATGGGCAGGTGTGAAATTGCTTGTTGGGGTTGTTCTAAAATGCTTATTTCTTTGGTTGCCAATGAAAAATATACTTGTTATTTGCTAATTTGTATTTGGTCTTATATATGAATTATGGTTAATATACTTTGTCCATTCATCTATTCGTGTCAATATTTTTCTCATGAATTTGAATGGTCTTTTTATACATAATCCTCAACTTTCATATCTGATTAAAATATAGTCCTAGTCTCTGGTTGGCTTTGTAAGTTTTGGTAGACTACGTTAAAAAATAAGTTTCATAAAAAATTTTTTTTTATGATTTATTAAACAATCAACTGTGGACTCTTACCATACAACTTGGCAGTTATTTGATTATATATTTTTTATCAAAGTTAACTGAAGTTGATAATTATGACATTAACAACCACAACTCTAACAAGTCAAGCTCAAGCTTGGGAGAAGAGAACACATTTTTGTTACTTTCTATCATTGAAGTCAGATAATTAAACAGAATCAGGTAATTTAAGTGAGGTTATGTGGCCTTCATGTTTTTTGTATTTAATAAACTGACATGGACATCTAACTTTATGCACTTATTTATAAAAACATTCCCTAGCAAAGAATAGAAATAGTTCACTCAGATCAACAGTGAGTAATCTGAAAAGATTTTGTGAATGCAGATTTAGTCTTTACTTCCCTCTTCCTGTATTTTCCCCAAGTGGAAAAGAACACTGTCATCTTTTTAGGTGGCCTTCCAGACAGCCTTTGGGAACTACACATTATTATTCTGCCATAATTATAAAGGTCTTATGGGAAAACCACCTACCTTATTTTCCATAATCTGAGGTGTAATCTCTGACCACATGCCTTTTAGTGCCTCTGTGCATACAATGCACACACACTCTGGATCTTTGTTAACCCATTCAGAGTTGTGTTTTATTTTTAATCTACCCATAAGTAGTTTGCAAGGCTCATGAACACACCCATTAGTTGACAGAAGTGGCATGATCAGAAAGCACAGCTCTTACCTATTAAGTTTCCACTCCCTCTGTATTATACACATGTTTTATAAGTGTCAAGCCCTGGATTGCTCTGGCGAATTAGGGCTTTGCGCGGAATCAGGCAGTACATGTCTTTGACTATCTTGAAAGTCACTTTGCTGTGAGTGTTTAAGAAGAAAAATCTAAGTCTAAAAGAAGTCAGGAAACTAAAGTGCTTTCAGAGCTGTGCCTACTCTTACGGTCTTCTTCTCTTAATGGCCACGGTTAGCATCTGCCTTGCCACTCTTCTTTCTCAGAACAGGAAAGAGGCCTTTCATTTTTCTTGGAGACCAACAACTGTTACCAAAGGTCTGCTACCAAAAATGGACTGTGTACTCTTAGAACATCTGAGGGACTTCCTGGGGACTTCGGAGGCAAACTTCCAAAAATATAAGTGAGTTGGTAAAGATTATATTTTGCTTCCCCAACAGATGCTACAAAGTTGTTCAAAGTACAGTAGCTTCAGAAAACAGGATATCCTTGAATCATGAAGTTAATTTGATCCATGTGGTGTCTCGAATACCAAGAAGTCAGTCCTGAGGCAGATTTACTGCCAAATGTTCCCTCTCTTGCGAGAGCGCTTGCTTGCTCATTCGCTCTCACTCGCATATTCTGATATGCTACACTACATAATCTATTTATGCTTTGGCCTTTCTTCAATTTTGACATTTTTCCAGATACTTTTTCTTCCTGAAATGTACTAACAAGCTGATTGTATGCCCAGGGCATGAAATGTCTCTTTATTTTTTATTTATTTATTTATTTTTATTGTTGCGGATTCATTGAGGGTATAAGAAACCATGTTACACTGGTTGCATTTGTTGGGTAAAGTCCCTCTTACAATCATGTTTTGCCCCCAAAAGGTATGGCACACACCAAGACCACAAGACCCCACCCACCTCGCTCCTTCCCTCTCTCTGCTCTTCCTTTCCCCACTCCTCAACATTCATGTGTAAAACCAGTTTACAAAGCCCTTTGAGAAAGAGGAGTTAGGAAACTATGTTCTCTGCTGGGTGATGGATCTTCCTTTCTAAGAAAGCATATTTATTTTTAACAAAATTATTGTTCAGATTTTTAAAGATTCACCTGGCCTCCTTCCAACATGAAGGGGGAGGGAGTCTGTGTGTAAAGGCCTAGAAAAGCCCTTACGGGAAGAAAAAGGGAGATAACTTATAACTCTTCAAGTTTGAATTCAGCATTCATTATTTGATATCAAGAGAAAAAACTGACCACATCTTACTTCACATTTACAGAGGACCTCATCAGCAATTCTTTGGAATTTTTGTAAAAGACTAGAACTATTTACTCATCTTTTCTAAGGTCAAGTAGATAAGAGCATTTTCCATCACAGATTTTCTTCAAAATGATAAAGCTCAAGTGTCACTGGACTACAAAATGAATATTGTATTAATTTAATAGTGGTTCTTAAGTGAAAGGACCTTTGCTTAATTAATTCAGTCATTCATTCAGTATGCGTTTATTAAGTGCCTGTCACATGCCCCCACTGGATGGAACATCTGCCTGTCACTTTGTGCTTGTTAAACCAGAAGGATCAAATCACACAACAACTGCCATTTATTTGGACTCACACCATATGTCAAGCTCTGTGTTAACGACTCAACACACACATTTAATTTTCTTAATAGTCTATCCAGGTAGGAATCACCCAGCTTTATATGGTTTCTCTCTCCCCAACTGGTAACAGTGGAGCATTGGCCTCCGTAGGCCTAATTCCAAGTCTGGGCCCTGGAATCACTTTAGGTACCTGACAAGTTCTCTTTTGAAATAATACTAAGAATAGAATAAAGATAAGAGGGTTAAATCTGGGGAAATCTTGGAAGTTGTGAACTCAAGTCACTTTCTAGCCCATATTGGTGGCTTGAATGTGGCTGCTGATTCATCATGTTATTGATACCTGGTTCTTGCCTATTTATTTGCAAAGCCATCACTCCTTAATTCTAAGTTGTGGTAAATTTATTGTTCTATACTCCAAATCATCATACTGGGAGGCTATAGTACCTTGCAGCTTCCCAGGGCTTCAGTAAATCTGACCATCTTCTCCAAGAAGTCCTCTCTGATCACACAGGTCATGTTGCTCTCTCCCTTTGTCGACTTAGTTCTAAGCACAACACTGACACCTTTGACTGCACGTTACTCTGGTTTTCCCCTTGCTGAAGGCAGGGCCTCTTTCATACATGTTGTTGGCCTTCCTGATGCTTTTCTCATGGCACTTTCCTAATAGTAGATAAATGTTGAAACACTGCTTATTGCCTTAGAGCAACTGCAGAAGTCAAAAGGGCTGAATAGTTTCAGGGTGTGTTGAGTTCTGTGAGTGGCTAGACCTGGATAGGGGGAAAGCCTCTATCCAAAATCACTGCCACTTTGTAAATACTCCAAAAGGACCAGTCTGAAAGAACTGAAGTCTCCTCAGTTAATAAAGACCAAATAAGGGTTTTATATGGAAAACAGCAAATTCACTGTCAAATACCAAATGACAAGCCCAGAAAGTCAGTTTAACTTCCTTCACAAAACCTGTCACCAGCCAGGTGACAGAGCACATTAGAGGAATCAGGAATCATTCTGGAAACAATCACTCTCTGATGGGCAGCATTCATTCCTGAGGTCATCTCATAAAAGTAGAAGGGAGTAAGGTGCCATGAAATCTTGAAAAACCATGTGTCATTTGACTGCATGAAAGTGTCCCTTCAATTTTGGGGGTATTTTGAAAGCTGTGTGGATTCCCACCTGTGAAAAAGAGTACTTGTCATAGAAGTGTTTAATGGGAAGTAAAATACATTTGAAGGTATACTCCAATTACCTTATTTCATGTAACATAGGGTTTTGCTCTTGGAAAACACTTTATTAATCAAATAAATGATAAATAAAGTCAAATGAGGGCAAACCCAACTCATTTCTTTGTCATAAAATTTGGCCCTGCCTGCTATCACCATTGGATCACTGTAATGGGGAAGTAGAATTGCCACACTAAAAATATGCCAAAATATTCTAAGAGGCCAATGAAACAAGGTAAAACAGTGAACTTGTGGAAAGAAATACCGATTGAGATAAATGACCTATCTGTCCAACAACAAGCAATTATTGGACACCTACTCTTTGCCAGGTACTGTGGTAGGTTCTGGGGAGACACTTAAGAAGCAGACATAGCTGCTGTCCCCTGGGAGATCCCAGACGAGCTGGTCCCTAGTCATTGGGGGTCCATAGTCCTAGAGAGTTTATTCAATTCACCTTCAGAAAACCAGCTTCACTGAGTCCTCGATCCATGACACCTCACATTTGAAAACCACCCACCAAAAGGGTATTGATCCCATTGCTCTGGATGAAAGAGCATGTGTTATCTCTGAGCAGCCCTATTTACTGGACAGTGCCCTACCTTTTTTTTTTCCTGTTTTCAAACATGGGGTTACTGTAGCTCATGGGGGATGCTTAAATAGGACAAAAATCCAACTTAAAACCCTACCGATACTAAAGCTTAACATAATAGAAAGAGTGTAGGTAGAGAGGAAGATGGATCTAGGCTCAATCCTTGCCTCTGAGGTGTGCTAGAGGGTCAAATTCTCAGCTTTTCTGAGCTTCAGATTTTCCTTTAATATGGGAAGTATAATGCACACATTTAGGAATGAGATGAGGATTAAAGATACATATTAAGTGACCACCACAAGGCTTGGTACTTAGTAATTAATAGCTAATGTTATACAATAGAAGATTATAATATCAGTATGGAAGCTCTTAATTCATAAGAGCAGCTGCCCTCAAAGAGGAAGAGACTCAAACTGCTCTAATGGTGCATCAGGGAGCTTTCAGGGAAGCAGCCACCCCAGGAGTGCTGTGGGACAAGGCATCTATCTAGTCTAGGGATTAGGTAACTATTCTGCTGCTGCCTTTGAGCAGAGCATTCAATCCTGAAGCCCACTATAGGGTGGTGGCAGCAATTGGGAAGAAAATCTGGATGCAGGTGGGGGATAAGTGAGAAAAAACTGAAACCTGCCTTTTCTCTAAGGTCAACCCTGCGTCACAGGAGACCCAGCAGGAGGAGCTGGAACTATTTGCCTTTTGGACTGTGTGCAGGCCTAGCTTAAGTACTCAGAAGTTGAGGCGAGACCCAGAGGGAACTGAAGGAACAGGGACTAGGCTGCTGTTCCACACAGACAAGGAAAGCCAGTGATCACATGGTGTCTTGCTTGGATTTCTAGAGTGTCGTGTTGCTGCTTTGCTTCTGCCTTCCAAATCCAGGGAAATTCTCCCGGCCAAACTCTGGCAGAACCTGCTGGGAAGGGCATTCTGGGAACCAGTTTCAGGTTAGCTACATTAATGTTCTACAAAGAAAGCACTGCAGATGGGAGATTTCCATTGCTGCGGAGGAACTTACACCTTTCTCTAGAGCAGAGGTTCTCAACCTGTGGGTTGCAACCCACAGGAACTGTATTAAAGGGCTGCAGCATTAGGAAGGTTGAGACCCTTGCTCTAGAGTTTCTTGTTCCTCCTCACTCTGCCCTTCAGAAAGTTTTACACCACGTTCTGGGCACTATATTAGGTTCAAGGGATAAAATTGTGAGACAAAGCAGTCATGGTGCATCTCCTATGACACAGTCTAGCTATTAAAATAACCACAAACATAAATGTCAAATTTCAACAATGGGTTGGTGCCTTGAAGGAAAAGGTACTTGAGAGAATGCACAATAGGAAAGTGCCACCTGATCCGGTAAAAACTGCAGGACTGGCTCGGCGCCTGTGGCTCAACAGGCTAAGGTGCCAGCCACGTACACCTGAGCTGGTGGGTTCGAATCCAGCCCGGACCCGCCAAACAACAATGATAGCTGTAACCAAAAAAATGGCTGGGTGTTGTGGTGGGCGCCTTTAGTCCCAGCTACATGGGAGGCAGAGGCAAAAGACTTGCTTGATCCCAGGAATTGGAGGTTGCTGTGAGCTGTGATACCACGGAACTCTATCCAGGGTGACAGCTTGAGGCTCTGTCTCAAAAACAAAAAACAAACAACAACAACAAAAAAACTGCAGGACTAAGCATTGCTTTTCTAAATCATAGATTACCTGGATGCACTGATGATGATATGGGTGGTTGTCTACTTCTAAGGTCAGTCTGAGATCACCAGCATCAGTGAGTCACAACCATCATGGCTGAGCAGAATGAGAAGTGCTGAAGAGTATGCCATAATCTGGAGAGAGTTTTATAGCTGTGTTATCCGAGTTAATTCTTCAGGGAATTCCAGTTTATATCCCAACAGAAATGCAACCCTCATGTTGTTTAATGTCTCAGTAGCACATTCCATTGGCTGAGATTTTTTTTTTCAGATATCAGACCTGGTAGAACTTACTCTACAAATGATGACATCTTGGTTGCTAATGAAAAAATTAAATATGCTCCAACTTTTTGCAAATAATGAACTAATTTTTCAAAAGGGGCATACTTAAGTCACACAGAGACAATCATGTGTGTTCTATATGTGGGGCACCTGGCAGGGCCTCCATCACAAGGTACAGGCTCAGAAGGTGTTAGTTGAGAGAATGAGTCCATCTAGAGGAGCGGTTGGAAATGAGGGTCTGCCTCTTGTCTCAGGTTGCTGTACCATAGCAGACGTTTCATTATCTTCCAACAGTAGAAAGAGAGCAAAAGCTTTTATGTGTGAGGCAGGATTTTGCCCAAATCAAGGTTCTCCTGTATCTTGGGTCTATCATTTCCCTGGCTGCTGACCTGGCTTTGACCCTCAGCTCTATAGCAACCTTGGGTTCTGTCTTTAGGGAAGGGCAGTTGTCCAGCAATGACTCACCATTCAACTATCACCTTTGGTCTGTGTGCCCCCAGAATCACCTTTTCTCCTTGCTTTGCCCTGACATTGATCTGTAGAGATTCAGCCTTCGGTTTCTTGGATCTCTGTTCTCTCTAATGATATGCCCACATGACTACCATTGTCAAATCTCCAGTGTACAAGGGGCAGTGCACCAGCAGAGCACCAGCAGGCTAGAATCACACATGATGGGCGAGTTGCCTGGGATTTACAAGCCTTATAAGGTGCTGCTGCGTGATGCTGTCACGGATGGCCAAGGAATGATTTTCTAGGAGCAGGATTGGTCCTGTTTCTTTTTTCTAAAAGAGATGCTAGTATTTTTTGGGGGGGGGGGTGTAATACTTTTGCTTAAAAAAACCCAGAGATACCTTTTCTGATTATAAAACACATTCATCATAGATAATTTGGAAAACACAAAATGTTGTAATAAATGCCTGGTCCATGACTATCTAGGTATAGTTAATACTTAGCAAAAAAGGGTAAGACACAGACCCTGCTACAATGCTGTGAGGTAGGCGCTCTGCCTCATGGTGTAGGTATTGTGTAAGCCACAGGGACGGCTTCATTCCTGATTAAAGGGACTGCCCACCTTTCTTCCTTCATACAATGGCATTGTTATGTCATCATGGCAATGTTTTTCAGCAGCCAACGTTGCGCCAGGCTTAGAGTAATTCAGGCCCTTGCAGTTCAAAGGAAAGCCATGTATCAATCAACAAAGCAGTTGGCCTTGTGACAGAGATGGTTAGCTGCCTGACAAAACTCGTTCTCCCCTTCTATAGGGTATACTTGTAGCTAAGAAACAGCTGCCCACATGTCACTCCAATTCCTGATCTCCTTTGCAGCCAGGTACAAAGTCCTCACATGAGTAGTCCACAGCAAGATGGTGTGAGCAGAGGTGATGTGTGGGCCAAGGCCTTAAAGAATTGGGTGTGCCACTTCCAGACTCTACAAGCTGGACACAGACAATGAGGAGTCCCTAAAAGATGGTGGAGCCACCCGGGAAAGGAGCCTGTGACCCTAACCATCACTTGGGGAAAATCTCTTTCACATCTAGGAACACCCACCAGAATCTGCAACGTAAGCAAGGACTAAATTCTAGAACGTTTGAGCCAGCATATATTTTGGATCTATTTGTTGGAGCCTAGGTTATCATAATATAATCCCCCAAAATGTCTAGTGGATGCATGAATGAAGCTACTGAGATCAAAGATGACAGTATTCTGCCATCACCCTGGAATTTCTTTGTAGGAGCTGAGCAGCAAAGAAAACATCAAATATGTCTTGTGAGATTAGCTGTCATAGAGATCTATGCCTTGGTGTTTTAAAAATGTCCATTGAGTTTGCTACTGAAAAACCAACTCATTTTAATCTCATATTCGTGGAGTGATTTTTATACTTTAAATTCTGATGCAAATTGTTTCTTGGAGAAAGAACTAGAAATATGCCAACCACAACTATCACTAAGAATGCCAGAGCTGGTTCGGTGCCTATAGCTCTAGCGGCTAGGGTGCCAGCCACATACACTGGAGCTGGCAGGTTTGAATCCAGCCCAGGCCTGCCAAACAACAATGACAACTACAACCAAAAAATAGCCAGGTGTTGTGTCAGGCACCTGTAGTCCTAGCTACTTGGGAGGCTGAGGCAAGGGAATCACTTAAGCCCAAGAGTTTGAGGTTGCTATGGGCTGTGATGCCATGGCATTCTACCCAGGGCAACAGCTTGAGACTCTGTCAAAAAAAAATAATAATGCCAGAGCTAATTCCAATAGGCAACGCTTATTAATACAACTAGAGACAAAGAATGAGCCCATGTGGACATGTAGAACCTTCAATGATGTAGATAGCTCAGTCTTCTCAGAGAATCTCCCAGAGATGTTTTGAGGGCCCCCAGATAATTGGGAGTCCCAATACCATAGTGGCCAGCAAACCTGTCCTAACAGGTAACGTTGGGAAGCTGGTCCTGGGTGTTTACAGTGCACCTATCACTGGATCATTCTTTACCTATCAGATGGCCTAATACCTGACTAGCTGACCTGCAAACATGGGGTCCCTCACATGGGAAGCCTCTTTTTACTGGCAGGTGCCCTGTGCCCTGGCAGCTCTTGTCTGACCTATGTCTAGTTTATGCCTGCCTGACCACCTCTCTAGAACTGGCAGCCTGACCTTGTGTCCCCCTGGCCTGGGGCAGTCTCCGGTTCTTCAGATACAGGTGCAAAATCAATACATCACCATAATAGGAAACAAGTGCAAAGATTTTTACTTACAGAATCTGGGTGAGAAGATGCAATCAACTGAGAGGGCAGTCCTTGGCCCCTGGGTTCATGAGGCAGGAATGAAGAATCAGGCCAACAGAAGCGTATGGCAACTCATAGTACAGACAGTCCCTGACTTAGGAAGGTTTGACTCAGGATTTTTCCACTTTACTATGATATAAAACCAATAGACATATAGTAGAAATCATACTTAGAGGATCCATACAACCATTCTGTTTTTCACTTTCAGAACAGTATTCAACACACTGCATGAGATAGTCAATGCTTTGTTATAAAATGGGCTTGGTATTAGACTATGTGCCTCGCTGTGAGGCTAATATAAGTGTTCTGAGCACATTTTAAGTTAGACCAGGCTAAGCTATGATGTTCTAGTAGGTTCAGTATATTAAATGCATTTTTGATTTGCAATATTTTCAACTTGTGGGTTTATTAAGATGTAACCCTACTGTAAGTTGAGGAACGTGTGTACAAGGGGATAAGGGTAGGGTCACTTTAAGTTTGTGGGCAAAACCTAGACAGCCCCTTTAAGGAAGCAGCAGCTGGGCAGGAGAGATGCTTTAAGTTCTGCTATGGCTTGAGCCATTTGGGTGTGGTGTAGAACTGGAAACGCGAGGGTGAGCCCTGCTTCTGGTCTAAAAAAGTTGAACTTTCATTCAAAACAGATGTTAAAAGGTCACATGGAATTATGAGAATTCACCACATGAGGACATTAAGTCCTTTTCGCTAGTACAATACTAGAGTGAAGTACCTGTCTGTGTAAGTAAGCTATAGCTATAAATATAAATTCTGCAAAGTGCTTTTATGCTTTTGGCTATAAAATTCTGAAAATCTCACTAGACTTGTTTTCAAATTCTGGGAAGTCCATTTATTTCTAAAACTGATGACCAATGAATGCAAAAATCTTAGTGCATTCTTGTTGAATTCTAAAAGGACATTTTAGCAAGGCCCCTCTGATACCTGTGTGTTTGCATTAGGAGGAAACAGTGATCCGAAGATTTATTCATCTAGGAGCAAATGAGCAAGGACTTACTGTGCAACTGGTCCTCTTAAAGCAGTGGGTCCCCCAAGCACTGTGGCCCACTGCTACTACCTCTGTCGTCACATCTGGGGGAAGTTTACTCCCCACCAGCAGACCCATGTAAATCATAATCACTCTGAACACCCCAAGATTCTCATCAAACAATGGAATTATTATCATGAAAAGTAAATCTAGCTGACATTTATCCTGAGTATTTAATTAGTAGGAATTAAAAACGCCAGTGGGGGAAGGGCTGGCATTTTCCCTTTCCCAGGTAAAGGGTACATGCCTGTGTGTTTCAGTTGCATCCTATTTTAAAGCTTAGGGAGAGTTTCTGAAACATAGTGTCCCCTCAGAGGAAAACAAGGGTCTGTTTAGCTAGACCAGCTCACTGTTCTCAGAGATGTGGAGGAGGTGAAGGAGGAGGAGTTGAGATACCTGAGGCATGGAGGAATCGTTGTCTTTCCCCTCTCCCTGGCTTTAAGAACTTTTAAAACAGATCATGAACTCAGGCTTCTGTCTATGCTTGTGTATGGGCCTGGAATACCTTTCCCTGGTATCTGATGAGGAGCATAAAAAAAGAACAAGTTCCTGCAATGTATTGGTCATTGGCACCCCAGACACCCCAGATGCTTAGAAGGTAGGGCGTGCCTTGGTCACTGGATACAGGTGTGTTCCCTAGAAAAAGAGGGGGTCGAGGGGCTATTAGAGAGCACCACTCAGTTCTGGGGAGGCCACACATGCACATTCTCCCTCTGTGCCCTTTGTGGTCAGGTGGTGTCCCAATTGGAGGCGATGGGCGTGTTATCAGACCTACCTCTAAGCCATCCTCTCTGCTGCTGTCGGAGCATCTTCTAAAGCCCAAATCTCGGGGCAGTGCCTGTGGCTCAGTGGGTAGGGCGCCAGCCCCATATACCAAGGGTGGTGGATTCAAACCCGGCCCAGGCCAAACTGCAACAACAACAAAATAGCCCCACGTTGTGGCGGGAGCCTGTAGTGGCTGAGGCAAGAGAATCGGTTAAGCCCAAGAGCTGGAGATTGTTGTAATCGCCATGGCACTCTACCAAGGGTGATAAAGTGAGACTCTGTCTCAAAAAAAAAAAAAAAGAAAAGCCCAAATCTCATGTTGTCACTCTCCAACTTAGGTTGCTTTCCACTGACTTGTGGTTCCTTCTGGATAAAGTCCATCCCTTTAGCAGGTACATAGCCTTTAAAAATAAGCACCTTTATTAAGATATAGATTACATAAAATAAAATGCACTGATGTTCCTAGTATAGTCCAATGAGATTTGACAAATGTACTTATACACATAACCTCCAGCACCATAATCAGGGTCTAGGACAATTTGCTCACACGCCTTTGATTTTTTTCCTCCTTCATCTCCAGCTCCTGGGAACTGCTGTCTGCATCATCACTGTAGTTTTGCTTTTTTATTTTTATTTTTTCAGAATTTCATAAAAGTGGGATCATAGTGTTTATAGTCTTTTATGTCTGGCTCCTTTCACGTATAAAGATTTTGATGTTCATGTTCCTTTTTCAGAAGTTTGGATTTTTTTTTTTTTATTTCAGATTAACGTGAGGGTACAAACAATTAGGCCATAATGTTTGCATCTGCTAGGCAGAGTCCCTGCTGTGGTTGTATCCAGCACCCAGGGGTGGGTTTAGTTTGTTTGTTTTTAAGGCTGTGAGATCATGTTCATGACTCTGAGCAAATGTCTTAATTTCCCTCAAGCAAATACCTAGGGGAGAGGGATTGCTGGGTTATCTAGCATCTGTATAAGCATCTGTACCATTTTACATTTCCTCCACTAGCATTTGGGAGTTCCAGTTGTTTCATATCCTCATTGTCATCTGGCTTGTCCATCTTTGTGATTTTAGCCATTCTAATGAATTACCCAAGGCCTTTGAAGTGCACCCTTAATCCTCTTGCCCTTTTCTCCAGGTAGCCCCTCCTGCCTCAGCCCCATGGTTCTTGCTCAGTTTAGAACCCAGCTGCTCCTTCAAGTTGCCAACTTTCCTGATGAGACCCCTGTCCCTCTTGGGCTGAACTGGACTCCTTGTGTGGGTAGTTCTAGGCATGTCCATCCTTACTGGGCCACAGGCTGTTGGGTTTCTGTCTGCCTTCTCTCAACTCCAAGTTCACTGGCAAGAATGAAGAGAGGAGGCTCGGCGCCTGTGGCTCAATGGGCTAAGGCGCCAGCCACGTACACCTGAGCTGGCGGGTTCGAATCCAGCCCCAGGACCCACCAAACAACAATGACGGCTGCAACCAAAAAATGGCCGGGCGTTGTGGCGGGCGCCTGTAGTCCCAGCTACTTGGGAGGCAGAGGCAAGAGA
>CAUYON010038526.1:0-10853 GCA_963573935.1 Arctocebus calabarensis
AGGGGGGAGTATGGGTGGAGGGAGGGAAATTGGTGGGATCACACCTACAGTGCATCTTAGCAGGGTACTGGGGAAACTTATTAAATGTAGAGTATCAATGTCTTCATATAGTGATCAAGAAAATGCCATGAAGGCTAACTGTAATAGTACGATCAAAACATTTCTGAATGTATATGAATCGTGCCCTATGATTGCACCAATGTACAGAATTATGATTCAATAAAATTATAAAAAAAAAAAAAAACCTTATGAAAGCAAGGGAGACAATCCCATCATGCATTTCTGTAACTAGACTAAAACTCTACCTTTGATTATGTTAATTTAATGAATTTGCTTACTACTTTTTACTGTTTCAAAGTATTGTGGTCTTAATGTAAACAAAGTTTTGATAAGGAAGCCAATTGGAGGCTGGTTCAAATACCAAATCTTAGCTGACCCACAGTCACACGTGACAGACGTGATGTTTTAATACTCTGACAGCCTTGTGACTATACACACTCCTCTGGCCCAATTAAGGTGGTAGAAGAAAAGAGATATTTCTTCTTCTTATCTGGTCTGGAGCAAATCTTCCTGTGTTGGACAAAGTTTAAAGATTCCACAGTCTTAACTCCCCAAAAGCACCCTCCCAGAGCACAAGCCCTGCCTTGGCAGAAAGCAGCTTCAAGGCCTCCAGTCAGCTGCAGCAAAGCAGTGTGAGGGGAGGGGGTATATTCAACACACCAGGCCTCAGAATCTTCAAGTGATAAGGTCTTACGCTTTGTACTTAGAGCAGGAAAATGAATCTAAATCAGCCCTCCAATCCTATCTCCCTTTGTCCAGACTCAGTTCCTTATTCTTAATAATATTTCCAATCTGCTAACAATTAATAATTGAACATTGGGTTTAAACTTATAAAATCATTACTAGTAATTCAAGCACATCAAGATATGACTTTTCCCTTAAGTATTCCTATATGCACGCTTCAATTATTTTAATATCTATCATATCATTTTCTTGACATAGTTCAAGCAGAAATTTTCACTGATCATAATTTTACATAGGTAGGCATGCCTTTGCTCTTAGGAGAACATACTTTTCCTGTTAGACTCTTGGATGTATTAAACAATTTTGATACATCACTTTAGTCTTGTTTAATGTCAAAATTTGAATTTAACATACTCCTAGTAAATGAATATTTTATATATGTGTAGTACTGTCTTTAACACAGAGGCTTTATCACAAATAAAGGTTGCTGCCCTTAAATATCCTTACATAATAAGCATAATATGCTTGTTTAAAAAGTTATAATTAGGTAATACATACCCTATTATACTTTAAGTGAAACAAATTCTGACTTCTAGGGATCAGGTTAAAGAAATTCAAATAGACTTCCAACTGTTTGCTAAAGAGAACATAGGTGGTCAACATTTTTATCCATATTGGGTTATAGGCTACTATAGATAGAAAGTGAAATTCCAGGACCTAAAAACTAAGATCTTAGCAGATTTTCAAATATTTTATGGCTTTTAAAATTTGAAGTGGTGGATACTTAAATTTTTGAAATCAATTTTATTTTTATTCCTCTTCTTCATATGTGAGATAGGGAAAAATGCAATAGAATTTTAGAAAAGTGGTCATAATTCATCATACAATCATTCCTCTCTAACTCTAAACACATTTTTTTTTTTGAGACAGAGTCTCACTTTGTCACCCTTAGTAGAATGTGGTGGCATCACAGCTCACAGCAATTTCCAGCTCTTGGGCTTAGGCAATTCTCTTGCCTCAGCCTCCTGAAGAGCTCGAACTATAGGCACCCCCCACAATGGCCAGCTATTTTGTTGTTGTTGTTGTTGCAGTTTGGCTGGGGCTGGGTTTGAATTTGCCACCCTCGGTTATGGGGCCGGTGCCCTACTCACCGATCCACAGATGCTGCCCTCTGAGCACATTTTGAACAAGTTCTTTGTTGTGTGTGTATCATGTTCACAAATATCATCAATGCAGCATTTTTATTTAGCTTGATAGTTCTACTTTGTATATTTATATGTATTATTTTCTAAATGAACTATGCTTATTGACTCATTATCTCCTCTCCCAACAAAAGTTCAACAGAGTCCACCAAAATGAATGAAAATGAACTTTTATTTTTTCCTCTATATTCCTAATTTTATCTTTTTTTCATTTTTTTTCCTAATTTTATCTTATTTTAGAATGTCAGTTTTCCACTTTTTTTCTTTACACTAAAGAAATGCTTAGCTAATTCAACTATAAAATGTACAGCAGACAATTTGTTGAACATGTATGCATTAATTTATTAAACATTTATTGGGCTCTCACTATTGCTTTTTACTGACTAGGTGCTGAGTTTTCCGGTCTAAAGTCATCATGATCTTTCAGAAACTCACAGTTTGTGTAACTAGCACATATGCAAAAACAACCTTCATAAAAAATGCTTTGTATTCAGCAGGGAAGAGAAGAAGATCATTGGCTGAGCTAATGTAGAACCTGCCAATTTTTGAGATTAAGTTGGTCAAATGAGAAAAAAACGTAGCAAAGTTAGATAACAATACAAGTCTCCATATAATAAATGCAAGCTGAGTATCTTGCTCAATAGATCTGCAGAAGCTTAGAAGGAACAATCTCTGCTATTTATGAAAGTTAATAAGAGGCATTGCAAGAAAGAAAGGGGATATCTATGGCAAGGGGACGTGGAAGGGGGATTTAAAGGACAACAGCAAGTTAGTTGGGAGGTGAATTCAACTCATACTGTGATTATCACACGCAGATTTTGCTTTGCTGCAGTAAATACATGTTTGTGGCAGGTTTTTCACTGAAGTTATAGGGTAGTCAATGGAAGATAAATTAGCAATATGCTGATGCACTGGTTGATTTTATTATGTGTGTGACATTTACAAAAGAAACCAAATACAGTTTCTTAATCTATGAGATGAAGATAATATTGAATATGCTTTATGTCACTTACAGAATTGTTATATCCCTGAAATTTAGATAATAGACTTGAAAATGTTTTCTGCTTTTAAGTGTATAATCATTATTTTATTGTAAAATAACTTTGGGCCACAATAATATAAAAACATAATAATGAAAATATATCATTTCCACCCTCTGGATCCCATGTTACGTGTAATATCTTTCTCTCTGGCTCTACAAGCATTAACATGTGAATATCATGATTATAGTAAAAGCATAGATTTTTTTCCTATACTGCAAATTTCTAAGATAAATAACCCCTATATTAATAAGAGTGGGTGCAAAAAACTTGATTTAAAATATAGCTCTATGTAAACTCTAAAATACTCTTACAATCCCCAAAACAAATACTATGTGCATTTTACTGATACAGAATCAGTCTTAAGATATATACTCCAAGGTTAATTAATGGCAAAGTTAGATCACAACTTGAATTCTGGAATCTTATTTCAATCTTTTTCTTAAGTGTATCTAGCAATATGTTTATGTTTTCAATCTTTATAATGTTTGAAAAGGGAAAAGGGCTGTCACTGAGAACCACTTGTAATTGTATATCACTTAATATTTACTTTAGCTAATCAGAAACATTAGGTTCCCTATGGGGAAAATTAACATTCATAAGATTCATCAAAGATTCTGTTAATTTATCATACTTCTGAAAACTGTAAGACTACTTTCTAATTATTTCAATGCATAAATTAAGTAGTCAGACACTTGCAAATGTACCTTCTATTAATTGGAACTATACATGCTTATTTTCCATTGTTGTAAATATTCGTCTAGATATTGTAACTAATTTCTCTACATTATTAACAAGAAACATCTAATTGTTGCTCACTTTAGATCATTTTTTCCCTCTTTAGGCTCAGATCATATTTTTTATCAAAGTACTTTAATGCCAGATAACAGTTTATGCTCAGTGAAAAAAATATAGATAATAAATAATTATATTAAAAAGGTAGAAAAAAGAATATTAATACAAAAATTATAAATAAAATGTAAGAAACAGATTCAAACAACACATAAAAGTAATATGTTTAGAAAGTGCTTTAGTGATTTAATTTTTATGTAACTAGGATAGAGCTCTAAACAATTAAACTGTACACACCTATGTTAGAAATTAATTTGAGGGCCTTATTGCCTGTGCTTTGTATAATATTAAACACGAATAAAGAAATTAGATGGTATTTTACTGATGTTTCTATATCCAAGATACATAATTATACCTGACATGGAAATACAATTATAAAACTTGACATCTATCATAAAATTAGCTGCAAAGGTTTTATATACTTGATGATTTATAATTATTGGTAGATTATAGATTTATCACTTTATAAATGTCAACTTGATTCCATGTGTAAAGATGTCTGTTGGAAATTATTAAGTGGTTAGTAATTAGCATAATAAAAGAGTGCATGAAGAATATGGCAATGGGAATTTGGGGCCAGTCTATTAAAATAATATCAAAACAAAATTATTTATGGGGCCCCAGGATTTTAATTAGCTATAGAGGAACGAGGAGAACATTTTGTTCTCTGGTATACATAAAATGTATTATCATTGTTTTGGTAGATGCTATGTATTTGTAAAATGGTGTTTATAGAACTGGTTAAAGTTTTATCATAATGGCTTAGATGATTGTGACATGTGACATCCTTATATTGATGGTTTTATAAAAGAAAAGTCAAGCTTCTTCAGCATTAATGAATCAAGACGACTGTGACGTAGTATTTTATCAGAATATTTTATATTTATTAATGTCCATGTATGTTGGCCCATATTAATTATAAAAATAAATGTTAAATTCAATATTTGGACATATTAGAGTTTTTAAGATTTTTATTCATTTTCAAGGCAAGGCACCTTGTGCATTATTGCTTATATAACCTCACTTCAGAGATAAGCCCATTTGTACTCCATGCCTTGTTAAATTGCATGTTTTTGTCAACTTGTTTATTACTGTCCAGAATTACATTGTAACTCATGAGTAAGAGTTCTAAAATCAAACATCAAGATGTGTTCTCTGGCCTATCATTTGCATACCTTTACATATAATTTTTATTAAAAATAATAATTTTAAAACCAATGAATGAAAAAGACACAGGTGCTAGAATATTATTGATCTATTTTCACACTTTAGTTTTTAGAAACATGAACACCAATGAAAATCCATTTTTAGTTGTGAAGATTTTTTTATAAGCAAAGATGAAAATTTTCAGATGGAATCAATATTTTCAGTAGAGGAAATTCATGTGTACTTCATTAATCTATATTAATCTTCTTCATTTTATATTATATATTATATATATAATGTATATACAAATTACATATATTGTATAGGCACATTACATGTATAATTTACACACACATATCTGGATATATAACATGCACACGTAGTATATGTATTATATGTGATAATACATAAATTTTTATAATCTAATTTTATGATTACTTTGGTTATCTTGGCCTAGTGTTCTTTTTCATGTGAACTCAAGAAAGAAATGGATATATGATGTAAAGTCTACACATTTCCTTGTTAGATGAATATAGTCACTTTGGTGGGAGGTTAGAAAATTGTTAATAATGCAGTAAGGATAAAATGAAAATACTGATCTAAAAGGCTAGAAGCTGGAGCTGTGTTCTCAGTGTAATAAGAGAAGCCAGGTAGAACTTGCTGACTGTGAAAGTCGTCCATCAGCCTCAGGAGAGCAGCCGTGCTGAGCATAGATGTTTCCAAAGGAGCGAGATTCCTCAGCACACAGTCCAGGAGCAGGAGAGGTGAAGGGGCTGTTTTCACAAGTGCTGCTGGCTGATTGGAGTGATGCTCCCTTGTTAAATATAGTGACAGTAGGCCTTTTCATTTAACTTTAGACCTTGTGTTCTAATTACATGACCCCCAAAATATGAAGTTAATTTAAATTACTCCAACAGAGAAAGAAATGGTGTTTTCTCTGCACTAATATCTAGATTATACCTAGACATTTAATAAAAAGTTCTGAGGCTATCATGGTTATCTTATAAATTATGAGACATTTTACTTTGAAATGATGCCTTCTACGATTTCATAAGCAGTTTTCATATTTAACATAAAACACATAACCAGAGGTTATATTTTTTAACATTTTGGCAAATGCTAATCGGTGATAGTAATAAAGATTAAGCTATTAGAAGCTTAAAGAAGGTCAAGCGTTGTTCTAAATAAAATACCAAACTAGAATGCAACAGGTATATTCAAAGGGGGTTTACATTTCATTATAAATTTTCCAGGATCACCGTTTTAGACCCCTAACAGTATAGGAAAAGTAAGGTATTGTGGAGGTACAAGTTGAAAGCCAGGGAGACCCCCAACACACTGCCCAGTCCCAGGTCCTTCATTGAAGTAATTTAGGATCCTTTTACTGTATTTCAAAATTTTATTTTCTTGAGGACTCGAGAAATATTTGTAGTGAATGACAGATTCAACCAGAGTAAACTTTGCTACCAAAATAAAAACAAGACAAAACAAAAACATATGTTCTGCCACAAATTAGTGAATCTCTTTCAGAGGAGGAAGCAGGAGACAGGCCTCAGTTTGGTCTCAGGACAGGAAGCCGTCAGCAGAAGCTCACATCCCACTTGGGTTCACCTTAATCATATTCGTTTGATACTGAGCTGCATTTTAAGAATCCAAACCAGCTGCTCTTTCAGAAACGTGCATTGATACAACATTTTTGCCTTAAGCCTAGCGACTTGCCCATGTTATGTGCTGTGAGAACAGATTGAAAATCCTTTTTTTAGAATGATGCCTTGGTGGCACACCAGTAAATAATAAACTGCTGTTGGTACTTGACATATTCACATTTATTCTATAGCCAGAATATATTCTTGATAGAAGTTATAGGTTTAGATGGAAAATGGTCACAATGAAGTTTGGTGGTTTATTTGTTTTATTGGCAATATTAATAAATCTTAATATGTCACAGACCATTTTATTCCTCATGTAACTAAAGCAAGGAAGGTAATACATTTAAGTTTTATTCAGAAGCTGCATGGTATTAATACTGCTGGTTAAAAAATCTAGAGATAAACCCCTCTAGTTCTTAATGAACTGAATCTTATAATCTGATACATAAGTAAGAAGAATAAAAACTTTAGAAGAAATGACCACTTTCCATTCCAGTTTCTATTATTCTTTTTCTTTCTCAAAATGATGCCAAGTCTTAGCTAGGTTCTGGGATTATAGCTCTAAATCTGGTTCTTGTCCTCAAAGAGGAAATAACTTAACAACTTAATGCCTGTTTTAAAATCTTTTCTCTCTCTCTCTCTTTTTTTTTAAAAAAAATTGTTTTCTCCCTTTGAGGTAAACAGAACAAAGTCACACTCTTTTTCTTTCTCTTGGACAAGAAGAATGGTTGTTCCGAACAATGAGTTATTAAGATTATAGACAGTTATAGACAGAGGCAGCAAGGCTAATTTTGGAATATTTTGAAATAATTAAGTTCTGATTGAACCTGCAGTATGAGTGACATAAAAAGAGAAGATTATGTGATTGATCGCTTTTAAATTCACTTCAGCATGAACTTAACAGTGGCATTGAAACAGACAAGACCGAGATGCTATCTGTTTTAATTAGTGTAATGAAGATGACATTGAGTACCCACTATCACTTCATCATATTTTTATCTTCTTAGGAAATTACAGCAGAAAACTTAGGAAGCACAGCTTCCTTATACCATCTCATCTGGTTAACATGTATTATAATTTGAAGCTCACTATACTAGTTTAAAGTAACTTTTTATGTGATTATAACTTAGTCTTACATTAGAAATGCTAATCATCACTTTGAAAGTGATAGATGTGTTTGATTAGAACTAGATAAGGAATAGAATCAACATAAAAGGGAAAAAGTCCAAAGATTTCCTATGTGAAGCACAAGTAATGGGGGGTTTCTTAGCATCACAACTCTAGATGTTAACATTGATACTGACTTCTGAGCAATAACATGGCACAGAGGTTAAGCATATAACCGTAGTATTGACAACATTGAGACAAAGCCATTCTTGAATAATTTTCACTTGGGAAAGTTATTTAATGTCTTGGGGCCTCGGGTTTCAACATCAATATATAGGTAAAATGCTTATCTCAATGGGTTGGAATCACAATTAAATGACATTGTTAGGTAAACATGCTCCTCAAGTATTAATGGCCTGGGGGGGGGGGAGAAAGAAAAAAAGAAACCTTCCGAACAGCAATTTGGGGTAAGAGAAAGGTATTTAGAGAAGAATGGAGTTCTCAGAAAGCTCAAAGCTTAGACTAAGGAGGCTCTTGGGAGGAAGTATGTACAAGTCAAAATTTCGACTGGATATTGTCATGTGTGATCAAGGAATGTTAACAAAAAAGTTGACAGCATAAAGGAGGCGCTAAGGTGTGAGAGAATAAAGTGTGCAAATTAATTGCTCTAATACAAGGTATAAAGTATAGAGCAAATGTAGAAAGTGCTATGACTTGTAGAAAAAAATACACACTATTTCAAGGGTTCTCAAGATGGGCTTTTTGGAAGCAGCTTTATTTGGGCTGCCTGTACTACGGAGTGTGTGAGCATTAGAGATTTCAATATGCTCATGTTTACTGGTCTCTTTGCTATGATTGTTATTGCCGTTGTTTACATTCTCTTATGCCTGTTAGCCAACGTGCCTTATTCTTTTTCTTGCCACTGTAAGAAAGCATGAGTTTTTTACAATCTTTGTGGGTGAATTTTTTTTTTAGAGTAATTCTTGCAATTACTCTAAAAGTTAGAAGCTAGGAAAGAAAATAGAATGGATAGCAATCAAGTTCAAGAAGAGAATAAGTTGGGGAGGAGCCAAGATGGCGATCTGTAGCCAGCTTTCCACAGAGGTTCCCGTCCAAAAGGAGAGTTAAAGGACAGAAACTCAGCAAGAAAGCTGATGGTTTGGATCTGAGCCAAAAGAAAAGGTTGAAGAGTGTACATCAATCCTGCTGGGGTGACTGGAGACCCCAAGGACACAAACGAAAAGGTACAGAGCACACCAACAAGCGGACGGGAGTCCCCTCCCCCATGAGAGCGGCTGGCAGTATACTCCATACCTCCATACAAACAAGCGAGCAGAGTTCAGATGTCCTCCCACTCTACCCCACAGGAGAGACCCTCTAAAAACCAGATTTCCTTCCCATACTAGGGTGCCACGGCACTCTCCCGCCAGGCATAAAACTGTATATACTCTCTACCTGCAAGTTGGACTTCCTGGTATTCCCCTCCACTCTCACCCCGAAGAGGCCTCCCGCAGAGTCCAGATTCTTGGAGATTTTCTCAAGGGGTGTGGACGGGGCACGGACTGTTGCTGATCTGTGTTGATTTTCCGGCTTGGGAGTGGTGAGAGAAGGGTGAGCTGAGAGGAGACCCTGGAAAGGTCTCTTGAGGCATGAAACAGCAACCAGCTCTGGGAACAATAGCAGGAGAGCTGCACCCCTGGGGATGTTTTGAGGAGACACTCCTAGTCTTCTGGGTGGCCAGGGGAAGCGGGCGGCTTCTCTGGTGGTAGCCACTGGCAGAGCAGACTGGCAACCAAGGCACGTGAAGGATATGCCTCAGGTAGTACCAGCGGGACAGAGCGCAGGGATTAGAATACTCACAGAGTCAGCTGATAACCAGGGGGAGGCTGCTTTGCTTACCTTCAGACTAACCTGGCCCTCAGGGTATGAAAGCTGAGACAAAGGGCTAGAACTCACAGACTGAGTCAGACCTATTTGCAGCCCCAGTCTGATCAGAGAAAATAGCCTTGACAGAAATAAATTCTGCAAACTTGTTCTGTTTCAGTGGCGTCACAAGGCAGAGTCTCCTCTCTATGAGACTATGAAAGAGAATTTTTCAGACATGCCAAGAGATTCTGAAATTCAGATAGCAGACAGTCTCAGAACCCCACCACGACTCAACCCAAATAAAACATCCCCCCAGGCACATTATAATTAAGTTCACTAAAGTTAATATGAAGGAGATAATTTTGAAAGCAACCAGATGCAATAAATCTATAACCTACAAGGGGAAGAATATTAGAATAACCGCGGATCTCTCTGATCAAAACTTTCAAGCGAGAAGAGAATGAACATCAGCTTTTAATCTCCTAAAACAAAATAACTTTCAACCCTGGATCTTGTATCCAGCTAAACTGAGTTTCATTTATGACGGAGATATTAAATACTTTAATGACATCCATATGTTGAAGAAATTTGCCATAACTAAACCAGCTCTCCAAGATATTCTCAGACCTATTCTCCATAATGACCAGTGTAATCCTCCAATGCAAAAGTAAACTCATCCAGAAACTTTTTATCAAAGTCCAACTCATACAGCAACAAAAGGATTCAAAATGTCCACTAGATTTTCTCAAGATTTATCATTGATTTCAATTAATGTGAATGGTTTAAACTGTCCTCTAAAGAGGCATAAGTTGGCTGCCTGGAAACAAAAACTCAGGCCAGATATCTGCTGCATACAAGAGTCTCTTACAAGATAAATACAGACACAAGGTGAAGGGATGGTCATCTATATTCCAGGCAAATGGAAAACAGAAAAAAGCAGGCATTGCAATCTTATTTGCAGATACAATAGGCTTTATTTTATTTTATTTTATTTTATTTTTTTTGAGACAGAGCCTCAAGCTGTCACCCTGGATAGAGTACTGTGGCATCACAGCTCACAGCAACCTCCAATTCCTGGGCTCGAGCGAGTGTCCATCAACCCACGAATGGATTAATAAATTGTGGTACATGTATACCTTGGAATACTATGCAGCCTTAAAGAAAGATGGAGACTTTACCTCTTTTTGTGTTTACAGGGATGCAACTGAAACATATTCTTCTTAGCAAAGTATCTCAAGAATGGAAGA
>CAUYON010038531.1:0-13422 GCA_963573935.1 Arctocebus calabarensis
CTTTATGTGAATTTCAAGTATGAATGTGAGAGCTTGAAGGATTGGGGTAAACACTGTGCTTCATAAGTAAATCCCCCTAATAGGGGCAGATATGTGATGATGCTTATTCTCATTTGAAAAGGAAATTTTATGAATTGAGCTACAATGAACAATCTGGTGCAAATATCTTTGTTGCAAAGTGATTTTTGGTCTTTTGGGTATACACCTAGTAGAGGAATTGCAGGATCAGATGGATATTTTCATTCCCTCAGGTGGGTTATGTTTCAGAAAAATCCTGCAGGTCAGGTCTGATAAATTCATCTCCCTTGATGGCAGGCCTTGCCACGGAGCACAGAGAGCTCTGAGATTATCTTGAAATGGGTACTGTTTCTTTCTCCCCCCTTCAACAATAACTAGGGACATTTTCTCAGACCTCTCCTCAGAAAAGGTGGGAGATTTTTAGAGGTAAATTGCAGGACTGTGTGTGGCCCCCTTAAACTGGCATGTGAACTCTAACAACTTTGCCAATTGCCTCCACTAATTCACCAATTGCAGTCCAAGGTGTTCCTACTTTAAACTTTTAATTGGCTTCAGATGTGGTCTTCTTACCTTGGCTTCAGCTGCTCAGGTGCTCTGTAATGCTCTGTATCTACCTGTCCGTCTCTCCACTTCTCTGGGCAGAAGTTTGCTCTGTGACCTCAATTCTCTGATGAATCTTAGAAGAGAGGTTGATTTTCATTTCGTTCAGCTATATTTCTTGCTGTGAGAATGGGAGTCACTATTTCCAAGCTCAACAACTTGTCAGACTGGAAACCGCTGTGCATGAATTTTTGATGAGAATTACTTAAGCAGCCACAAATAATTGCCTGCTTTTCATTTCATTACTGTGAATGCAGCGGTAGGCCCAGGGTGAGTGGAGAAGTCATATCTATGAGTAGAACTGAAGCCAGGCCTCACGTTCTCTTTTGACACATGCAACTTGTGCTGAAAACCATGGAATACAGATCTGAAAATAATGCTGTTTAGTTTTTAATATTTTTAAATCGATGCATATAATTAGATCAGATATATTTGTGTGTTGTAGAAACAGCTACATTTACATATATTCATATTCATATGCATGAGGGTTGTGTGCAAAGTGTCTAGCCATGCACATCTTTATTTTTCATAGTACATGGCGGGATGCTTTCTGGACAGCCCTCATATTTCATATTCTTATTTATATATAATATTTTATGGTACACATATAGTTTCCTATTATTTTGTATATTTATTTCATATAGATATTTATATACATAATACCATCTTATATAAGGGGAGAATTATTAGAGCTATTAGTCAATAAACCAATTAAATATATCTGGTTGAACAAAACAAGTCTAAAAGCCTGCTCCCCTTCAACCCAGCATCTCTATGGGTACATGACTATTTCATAGAAGCCTAACTTGAAGGATAAGAATACTCTGGATCCAGACACTTCTAGTGGCCAGTTTTAGACCTAACACTTGTGAGGTGGGCAATCTCTGTAAGCCTCAGTTCCTTGTTTACTTAGTAGTGATATTAATAGCCCTCACATGTGTGATTAGTGAAGATGTGCTTATGGTTAGCCCAGCTCCTGTGCTCATGCTGTTATTATTGAGGTTATTACCATCAGTGACATCATAATCATTTTCTTTTTGCCTATTTTTACCATTTCTTAACATCTTCTGTCACTTTTTGTTAAGCTTCAAAGCAATTAAAAAACACAATTGGACACACAATGTGGGAGAAAACTCTCCTATTTTCAGATAACTTTTAGATCAATATCTTCAGCCCAAGACATTCTTCTAAGTTCTGGAGCCCTAGCCTTTGCTCTCATTTTTCCCCCTCAATTGGGAGAGTAGGGAAACCAAAGACATACTCTGTCTTCCCCACAAATCACTTTACATCAAATTAACAAAGATTTCAAAATACATTGGAAGGGGATAAGTTGCAGTTAGTTAGTACTTTTATATACTGGTTTGGAGGGTTCAAATTACTTCATGAAATAATTTTGGCTATATATATCAAAATCATTTAGGTATTTCTAATATTTATGCCAATGTTTCTATTGCTGGAAATATATTCTAGGAAAATAATCAGAAATGTGGATAAATATTAATATAAGATTACATTCATTAGGTACATTCATTACCTCTACTTAAAATAAGGAAAAATTAGGAAGAACTTATAAGCCTAATTATTAGATAATGGTTATATATATTTTAGTAATATGGGAAATGATATCAAGTGAAAAATTAGTGGATACAATCTACATAAATTAATCTCTCAAAATAACATTTGTATGAAAATATACTCATGGGGGAAAAAAGAAATTTAAAAATACCTCAATTTTTAACTATGTTATGGTTGGAAATTACCAATTATCAATTTTTATTTTCCTCCTTATGCATTTCTCTGGTTCTGTATTTTATAATTCTGATCAAAATAAATATTAAGATTCTATAGAAAAAGAATACCCTCATAGTTTGGAAACTTGTTATATTTTATAGACAACATCTGCTTTTTAAATATTTTTGTGCAAACTTGAACAGCTAGAGGCTCCTGCCGTGGGCCCTGTGACTTGTTTGTGGTATATTTTTAGAGCTGTTTTAATACTTCTTTAGTGTCACCCACATATCAGGCAGAACAGTACACATTATAGCTCTAGAGAAGAAAGTGAAAAATGAAAGGGACCCAGCTCTGAGGATGGCCATGCTCGGTCCTCCTCCATTTCCCCTTTGGGGCTCTGAAGCTGCGTTGTAGAGGTGACGAAGCCCTTCCCAGCTCCTGGAGCTTCCCCTGTGACTGTGCAGGAGGCTTGGAGGTAACTAGGATGAAGGATGAGACTGCAGCTGCCAGGAGCCCGTGGACAGAGAGAAAAGAAGAGGGGTCCCAGACCTGAGTTTTATCTTGGAATGTCATGTATATTATTATTCTCCAATTACCAAGGAGGGAAGGAGGCTTGGAGAAGTTGTACAACTTTCTGCATGTTATCTAGTTAGTAGGTGGCAAGGCTGCAATGTGACCCCCAGATGTGTAACTGACCGCCCATGTTCTCGATTCTGTTCCCTGCTGCATTGTGGGGGATAATTTAAAGGATATTGTCTCCAGCTCACACCACTCTCCTGGGAGTAATTGCAGACAGGACGTTCAGATGGTCTGGAAGGGAGAGAATTTACAAGGCCTGTGGATTGTCCTCTCTTCCTCCACGAACACAAATCATGAGCTTCTTGCAACCGTGATATTCTATCTGGTCAACACCCTTCTCTGCAATAAATTCTGTGTCCTGCCAGAATAAAGCATAGAGTATGGTTTTACCTTGGAAACACAACACAAAATCAGTGGCTGCGAGACAACAATCCTAATTTAGCACAGCATTAAAATCTCTCCAAATTTGCCCTCATGCATCCACAGAAGCAGCCCAACCTGATGCAGCTCTATGTAATTAAATGGTGAGTTGTTTTCCAGTTGCCATGGACCCCAGGTTACAAGTTATATATGAATAAGCATGCAGCCACAGTGGAAACTAAGTTCTGGGACCAAGGACTGGGGGCCCAGTTAAGAAGCAGACACCACACGGCCTGGTCCATGACTTCCGTGGACTTCCATGGAGTCTTGGAAGCACCCAGAGCATGATCCAGTGACATCATGCCTCCTGGCATTCCCTCAAGATCTGTTGCGATCATGCTTCCTTCCCCTCTGCCTGTAAAATCTATTCCAGACCCCCACTCAAGGAGACAGAATTAAGAATTAATTATCTCCTGTCTCCTTGCCAGTCAACCCCAAATAAAGTGTTTTCTCTTCTCCAAAGCTGGTGCCATGGAATTGGCTTCTACGCGCATCTGGAAGCAAGCCCGTTGATGGCCAGGTAACACTCAGACTTAACGTTTACAATCTGACCCTCACGTATTCTCCTGCAAGCGCCGTCTAAACCAGGCTGAGCACGTGACATAGTCCTCCCCCCAGAACCCACCTGCTCTCCCAGCTCCAGGGGCTGATCCAAGGTCTACCCTCCGCCTGGAACAGCTCTGCCCTATGTCTCTCCACACTTTCAAGAATTAGAAATGTTTTTCTTTTATGGCTGAAACAGAAAAAAAGAAAAGAAAGAATTAGCAATCGTTTCCATCTTATATACTCTCAAAATATTTAAATCACATGTCTTCAAGGGTACCATTCACTGCCTATTATGGTACAGGGGCAACATAACAGCACAGCTGGCTTCTGAAGCCCCCGTGTCCATGCAGACTGTGTCCCTCATGTTGTGGAACCTTGAACAGAGGATTTAAACTTCTCTTGGACACATATTCCCCATCCCCCAAGCAAGGACATTAATACCAACCTAAGTTGTTTTTTGGATTAAAAGTGATACTACGTGTTGTCTTGTCCCAGGGTATGGTGGTAGAGGGTAAACAGCTATAAGTCAAGTAATAGCTGTAGCATTGACTGATGGCACTGTCCTTAATTGCTTCCTGTGTGCACTGAATCTTTATAACCAACCATTGTGGGGGGCTCTGTCGCCATCACCTTTGCCACAGAGATGGAGAAAACGGGCCCAGAGAAAGGAGGAGACTCCTTTCAAGTCTGATAGGAAGCACTCACTCCTGTGGGTGGCAGGATATCACTTCTTGGGTGCCCAGGTAGACTGCTTCCCTCCACGGGGACCGCCTGAAGCCACCTTTGACCAGAAAGGCCCCAGGACAAGGGAGTTGAGGACATTTGTATTCCTCATATACACATTAAAGGCAACTGAGCATGTGAAGTTCTGAAACATGGAGACAGCATGTGGGGGCCTTTCTGCAGCCCCTGCAGTCCATACCGCACGCTGACCGGAGCAGAGCCCTTCCCAGCCCTTCTCTGCCTTTACAAATAAACAAATAGCTTGTAGGATGTTGAGCCTCCACCTTTATCGCAGCCACCACTCCATAAACAAGCAGCTGTGTGCATTGCTTCTTTATTCCATCAGGAGAGGGTAGCATTGCGACCAAATCCTGGCCCTTTTTACTGAATTTTCCTCCTTAATTCTTCGGCTGGGAGAAAAGCTCAGCGTGCTGACCGCATCCATCACGCATTGTACACAGCACTGCCGAGCCGGGCTGTCTGGGCCAACCGCGTCTCGTCCACGATTCCGTGTCCTTGCTAATGATGGAGCGGGTGCGGCCTAAGTCTTGCTGGCTCTGCCCCAGGGATTTAGTAATCCATTTTATCCCTTGTCTCATGCAGAGGACATCTCGCTGATGTAACTTATTTTTATGACATTAATTTTAGAAATCTGCGAGGGTGTTTTGGCTATATTTCACTTAATCTTTTTTATTTGGGTGACAAGACAAGAATATATTTGTTCTGTTCTAATATAAATATTCATTGGCCAATAATTCAGGGAACTACAAACCAGGATAAAGAAACAAAATAAAGAAGTGAGGCTGCTTAATATACTATTGGAGATAAGGTGCAGAAAAATTGGAAATGAGGGCGCTTTGACCTGTAGGTATTCACAAGCTTATAAAGCGTTATTTCCAGAGGCGCTTTCCCGGGGGCCCCTCTGGCCGGCGGGGAGGGCGCCACTGTTGCACCTGTGAAACCCCCCGTTTTGGTTCTCTCGGTTGACCCGGCCGGGTGGTGTCACAGCATTAAAATATCTGTGTCGTCCAGTCCACGGAAGGACCTCAGGTGTAACCGTTCTGCTCTCCGCACAGCTGTGAGCTGCTCTGAGCAGGGGACTCGCAGCTCCCTCCGGGTAATTTCAAACGTCGCGCCGAGGTTTGCAGGCTCCTGGCTCTCCTGCGGGGCGACCCAGCGGCACAGCACAAGGACGCTGTGACCTGGGCCCCATTCTCATTTCCGGAGCCCCCGCCGCTGCTGCAGTTGCTGAAGGCAGCCCTAATTAATGTCCCCGCCTACCCTGCCCGGGCTCGGCCACCCGCAGGGGATCTGGTACCGGACTTGGACCCTTTATAATCCAGATTATCTTAACGTACGACATGAATCTCGCCCGACCTAGAGGGAGCAGTCAGTCTCTCGGGAGAAATCACACACTGAGTCCATTTGAAAAAATTAAATAGAATTAACCACCGCATCAAATTTGTCTGCCGCCCCCTTGAGAGCCGGCGGCCGCCCCGCCCTCCTGAGCGCGGCACCTGTGCTCACTCCAGCTCCCGGGCGCGCATCTCAACCAAACCGCTGCAGTGGCGATATGCAAAGTGTGAGGCCAAGAAAGCTAATCGCGAAGCAGCAGTCTTAGATAATTATCTCAAATTTATCCTTGTTCTGTCTCCCAGCGCTGCCTCGGGGTCACGTGCACATCGTTTAAATTTATCCAGTCGATAGTTTAAATAAAGGACCAGGTGCATTCAACATACTACTTGCGTTCAGGATCTATTTCCCTGACTTTCTGCCAGTCTTCAGCGTGTCTACTGCCGGAAAAGCATCAGAATACCAAAAGGGGCTAATTGGCAGGTCCGCGGGAGCGGAAGAGAAGCCGCGACCTGGGGGGGATAAGAGTCCCGCCAGGAGGACGGCGGTGCGCGCGCACCCGGGCGCTGGCCCCGCGGCGGCCGGCAGGTGGCAGCAGAGCCTCGGGAGCGGGCGGCGCGGCGGGCTGCGCGTGCGCTCCCGCCCATCCGTCTCCACTTGTCAGCGTCTTCCTAAGTGCTTTCTGTAGGACTGACCCCGAAATTGCATCATTTAATCCATAATCATATATTGCCAACGTTTCTTCCTTTTACCGCTTATCAATGGCACTAATTCAGAAAAAACAGGGATCCTCTGCGAAGCGGGGATGCTCAGCACGGGCTGCCCGGGACAGCAGGCAATGGGAAGGGAGTCAAGAGGGGACGGGAAGTGCCCGGAACGACTCGTAGAGACTTCGAATCCCCTCCTGCGCTTTTCTTTAGCACATTTTACTTTCCACGCAAGACATAGGTTTTTGATTTAAGGTGCATTTGCTTAGATGAGCAGCTGAATATTTTCCTGTATTTAGTGAGAGTCTCTTTAATGTAATGGTTTAAAAGACCCTTTCCTCATGATATATAATCAAAATTGGTGTTTAGGGCTGAATTTCACACGATAAAAAATTTGCCCCTGTTCCGTGGTAACTTAATGGTGTGGTCACTGCAAAGCAGAGGAGCGGTAAGATGCTGCTGCAGGTTCTATTGATGAGACGGAAGGGACAAAGCCCTTGTTTCTTCTCAAAGCTTTCACAATTTCTGGAGAATAAGGGAATGCTTTGCAGTTTGGAAGGCTGTTACGATCTGAGGCTCTAGACGGCACTACAGAATAGTCTTATTTGTTGAGCTGCTTCTTTTCCCCCCACATTTTTAGGGTGTACGGGTTATTGCATCAGAAACTATACTAAAAAGATCAGATATAAAGACAAAATGCAATATAAATTAAAGCATGGGACCTCAAAGATGCCTGAAAATGATGAGATGTGTGTTTAATTTTAGGCCCCATATTTGGATTAATTTTCACTAAGTATAACCATCCAAAATGTTCTGGAAGTACTTAATGGCAGGATGCTGAAACAGTAATGAACCGTGCTGAATTGAAATGAGATCCTCCTGACACTTACTAGCAAATAAAAGGAGGCATAATTCGTCATGAGGAAGGTGCGGGTTTTCTCTGTGTGTCAATGCATGTGTGTATGTAAGTATGTGTCTCCTTGTGCATTTTAATCTCATTTTAATGAAGAGACAGTCCTTTTTGTGGGGCAATGCCCCTGAATCCAGCCCAGGTGAACGCATACGTGCCAGCACACCTGGCTCAGGTTCGCTCACACACACCACGCATACCGTTTTATTATAAAGCACCTGTTACCTTGCCAGAGAACAAAGTGGAACGTCTTCCCTCCTGTTGTGCGGTAAGGTGAGGAAAAGGAAAGCAGGCACCAAGCTAAAACGGGAGTGAAGGAGGACTGTTTGCAGAGAATTCTGTGTGAGTACTTACGGAGGTCTGCAATCAGAACAAGGTTCTTTCCATAAATTGCACAGCACAGCCCCTTTGAACCACATTCAGGACAAGCTACCTGGTGGCCATTGCTTAAACTTTGGGAGGCGGTTTGAGCCTGGGGGTGTTTGAGGTGTGCTATGCAAACTCCTTTTCCAGGCACTTGACCCCATTAATACCCTTGCTGCCTATCTCCCGTGCACCCTCCCCCGTGAACAAATTTTTTTTTTTTTTTTTTTTGAGACAGAGCCTCAAGCTTTCACCCTGGATAGGGTGCTGTGGCATCACAGCTCACAGCAACCCCCAATTCCTGGTCTCAAGAGAGTCTCCTGCCTCTGCCTCCCAAGTAACTGGGACCACAGATGCCCGCCACAACACCCGGCCATTTTTTGGTTGCAGCCGTCATTGTTGTTTGGTGGGCCCGGGCTGGATTCGAACCCGCCAGCTCAGGTGTATGTGGCTGGCGCCTTAGCCTGTTGAGCCACAGGCGCCGAGCCCCTGTGAACAAATGTTAACTTCTCCACTCATGGCGTGATTGTTACCTTCCTTCCAAAACACACACACACACTCACGCACATGTACACACACATAGCTGTCAACCAGCGTGTGGACTGGATCCTGTCATACAAACGCTACATGTACCATCTGGCTTCCGTCCATACGTCGTTCTTCCTGGGAGGATGTTATCCCCACTTTACCAGTAAGAATAGTGGAGATTCTGAGAGGTTAAGCAACTTGCACAAATAACAGAATTCATACCTATCCAGATCTAATCTTAAATCCTGGTCAGTTAACCACCGTGGTATAAGGTTTTACTATGTTGTTTGAGAAAGTGCATTAACAAAATCCTAACAAACTACAAACTCTTTCCTGGGGCCTGCATCCCCTACCATCTAATTACAGCCTCTGCACTGATCTTAATTTCTTAGTAAAATGTCCTCAAAGTCTCTGATTTGTGCCAGTCACTGCTTTCTGTGAGCTCACAGCCTGGGAAGACAGCTGTGTGGGACCGGTGGTACAACAGAGTGTGCTAATTGTGTGTCTGTATTGAGGAGGCTCCAAGCATGTACGGTTAAACTATTGTGTTCCGTCCATCTAGAAGACTTTTCATGAACAGATATGCACAGTGTGGCTTCTTTGAAAGTCAAAGTCCCCATCTCTGTGCAGATATCACTGCCAGTGTCTGTTAGTCATGAACTCTGGAGTTTGATGTCTGTTTGATGTACCAGAACGTCATTTATCAGGTTATATAGCTACAACAATGCAGACTATATATATTTGTAGCATATAGGTGCATGATTTTCCAAAGTGAAGACAGATCTATTTTGCTTTTCCTCATGATATTTCACAAAAGGAGTCTGCACACAGATAATAATAGCACAATATTCCCTTGGAAACACAAGATATTTTTTGAAAGATAAGTGAGACATCCTAGAACAAGCAAGCACCTGAGAATGTGCTGAACAGGTGGGAGATCTCACAGCAGTGAACACAGGGCCATTGCCACCAGTGCCTTCCCTGGGGAAACTTGACTTTCTTCCACGAATCTTCCATGCTTGTCCCAGCCTGGGAAGCATTCATCTTCAATAGTTTGCTTTTCATCGATTTATATCACCCAATACTGAGGAATCTGTTTTGCCTGAAGGAAAATTACTTTTATTATTTAAAAATTTTGTTATGAAGCATATAAACAAAAAGATGAACAGAATAATACAATTCTAATTTCAAAAATTAAGTGTCGTGAATATGAATGAAATCCTTCCCCAACCCCACCCCTACAATGTTCTGACCTCCTTTTCCTGAGGAAAATACATTTTGGAATTTGATGTTGAACATATCTATACATTTCTTTTATCTTTTTATTTAAAATGTACATATCATTAAACAAAGTATGGTATTATCTTGTCTATTTTAAATATTACGTAACTGATATACATAATTTTTTTCAATCATTCCTTGTGAGATTAATCTGTGCTGATATATGTAGTTGTGATTCTTAATTTTCACTATGGGAACAGTGTCCCATTTTGTGAAAATATCATTGTATATGTACTCGTTCTCTTGTTAGTATTTTTTGTCATTTCCATTTGAAAAAATACAAATACAGAACATTCATCATACATTACTACTTGTGAACATGTAAAATAATTTATCTAGAGTGTTGAGATAAAGGGATACATTTACTGGCCTGAGGATATTTGTCTTTTCAACTCAAGTTAAGGTCACCTAATTGATCTGCGTAATTGTGTAAAATGGTATGATCATCAATAGTGCAAATAAATTTTATCCACATTCGTTCCACATCCTTGAAAAAACTTTGCATAGTAATTTGTGTTAATTGGATGTGTGAGAAATGAAATTAACATTTTTTTAAGTAACATTTTTTATTTTATTTTGGAGTCGAAATGTCTTTCATAGGTTTATCTTATATTTGAACTGTTTTCCTATGAACTGTTCGGCTAAATCTTCCATCCATTTTTAGATTGTGTTGTTTATATTTTTGTATTCACCTTTTATATGACTGATTATGGTGTACTATCTAGTTGGTCTTGTTGGTTAAATGAACTGTAAATATCTTCTCCAAAAATTTATTGTTTTATGTTTAGATAAAAAACTACTTGTTAGTATTACTGAAATTGAGTTTATCAGTATATTTTATAATAGTTAAAATACAATTTCTGGCTTGGCACCTGTAGTTCAACGGCTAGGGAGCCAGCCACATACCCTAGAGCTAGAGGGTTCAGATCCAGCCCAGGCTTGCCAAACAACAATGAAAACACCAACCAAAAAATAGCTGGGCTTTGTGGCGGGCACCTGTAGTCCCAGCTACTTGGGAGGCTGAGGCAAAAGAATCGCTTAAGCCTAAGAGTTTGAGGTTGCTGTTAGCTGTTGCTTTGAGGCACTCTACCAAATACAACATAGAGATACTGTCTCAAAAAATGAACAAACAAACAAACAAAAAAATTCCTAAGGTTATAAAGATGTTTTCCTGTAATTATTCTAATATTTTAGTTCTTAAAAGTATTTAATCAACATAAATACTTGTACTTTGTATAGGGTGTTATATACAAATCCAATTTAATTTTTTCACTGTATAGCCAATATCTCAGCATCATGATTTACTGCTCTACCATTTGTGTGGCAAACTGTGATTCCATTTCTGGATGTGTGTATTTTCCCCATATATGAACATCGTTAAATATCTTTTTTTCCCCAAATGTGTTTTGTCATTTTTTTGCACACACTTCAATCATAGATACTATAAATTTATGGAATCTGGTAGGACAAAACCTCTTACTTTTACTTCTTTTTTCAAAATATTTTTGGTGATTCTGAACTCTTTCTTGTTCTATGTAAATTTCAGATTCAGCTAGATAAGATTCATCATACGTTTGTAGATATGTGAATTTTCTATGTAGCAATAACAAAATATGGGAATAAGACAATCCTTTTGACATGGGTTCCTTCCTTTTTCTTGATTTTGTGTGCTAAGTGAGACTTCAGCACAATATTGAACAAAAGTGGCGTTATCATATGTATACTGTGCCTGCTTTGTCCTTTGACTGGTCTCAGAGGAATTGTCTTAGCTTACAGTTGTGCATCTTCTGTGCTGGAGACAGCAGTTTTGTTGTTTGTATTGTCATAGTTACTTTTCTCAAGGTTAAGGGGGGTGTCTTTACCCTCAGCTTGCCAGGATTAAGAAATTATGAGTGAATGTTGAAACTTGTCCAAGGCTATCCATTGATGCATTGCATCAATTTAAATAAACATTGAGATTCTAAAATAAAACAAATTTGAGCATAATATGTCCATTTGATATGCCATTTATTCATAAACTAGATTATATAATACTGTTTTTTAGGAGTTTTGCATTTATGGTAATGAATCTTCTTAATTAATTTGCAATCTCTTACTGTCCATATTTAGCTTAGTATTATAGGTTTTCTATACTTACAAATTGGAAAACATTTTACCACTTTATTCTCTGGATGATCTTATATACATCAGAATCAATTTGTCTTGAATGTTTAGTTAATTCTATTAAACAGTATGGGTTTAGTATTTCATTTTGGAGAATAATTTAAATCATCAATTGAGTTTTATTAAGGGATAGAGGATCATTTATATTTCCAAATCATTTTAAGTCATTTTGGACAATTATATGACTATAGATAATTGTTCCTTTCATCTATTTTTTTCAAGTCAGTTGTTGTAAAAGTGTTCATAATATTCTTCATTATCATTTTAATATACATAGCACCTGTTATGTTGATATAATTTTAATATTTAATGTTTTCTTTGCCCCCCTCAGGAATCCTAATTCCAAAGGCAACAGTTTTTCTATTTTAAGAATAAATTAGTTAAAATGACAATTTTTAACTTTGTTGATCATTTTTATTCAATACTTATGTTTCTCTTGATTTTGCTTTTATCCTTATTATTTCCTTAATTTTACTTTCTATTAATTTACTTTATTAATTATTTTCTTTACTCTTTATGAAAATTAACTTGCAGTCATAAATGCAGCTAAAACAGTAATTTGAGGTACATTTATAGCTTTGAATATGTATGTGTGTATGTATTGATTGATTTTTCCTAATGTATATTTTTGATATGTGAGTTATAAAATTTATTTATTAATTTCCAAATATTTGGGATTTTTTTCTTCTGGTTAACTTTTTAGATTCTGAGATGATTTAATCACTGGTGGGCTCTAGATCTTAATTTTCAGTATCATTCTTTTGAAAACGATTGTTACTTGTCTCCTGAATCTTCATGTAATTAATTTTCTAAAATTATCCATGTGGCTTTACAGTGTGTGTTTTCTGGCTGTGAGGCAGACTTGACCTCTCAGTGCCACCAGGTTGACCCTGAAGCCCTAAACATCAGCCAGGCTGGCTCTTGCAGATGTCGGCTCCAGGCCTACCCAGCATCAGGCTTTTCTTGTAGCCCACAACATCAGGATGGTGCCTGGGAATTGAGCAAACAAACTTTTCCTGGCATCAGACAGAATCATATGGCAACAGGCTCCAGGGAGGCACTGAAGACTCAGTCCCCCAACACCAGGCTGGCCGCCACAGCCCTCAGCACAAGGCTGACCATTAAAGTCCTAGTTATTAGTTCAGCACCCATGGATCCAACCTTGAGGCTGGCCAGCCCTTGCAGATATAGAATCCATGCCCACCTAGTGCCAAGAAAGCCCATGTAGATGCAGGCTGCAGACCTGCTCCAGCAATACTCTTGACCTCAAACACCATGGGGCAGGTGTGGAAAGAGGGTCCCATCCTGCCTAGTGCCACGCTTTATCCTTATAGCCTCATACTCCAGTTTTGTTCCTGCAAGCCCATTGTAAATCAGACCTAGACCTAAATCTCAATAAGTACCTGCTTCTTTAAATAAATCCCTTCTTCTTCAGACAACTATGTAAAACAAAAAGAAACACAGAAAATCAAGGAAACATAACATCACCAAACACAATAA
>CAUYON010038533.1:0-41778 GCA_963573935.1 Arctocebus calabarensis
CTTGCTGGTTGTTAGAATTTCTTTAGCCATACATGTTTTTTACCTGTTTTAAAAATTAGATCATAAGGGCAGTGCCTGTGGCTCAGTGGGTAGGGCGCCGGCCCCATATACCGAGGGTAGCGGGTTCAAACCCGGCCCCTGCCAAACTGCAACAAGGAAATAGCCGTGGCTTGGCGCCTGTGACTCAGCGGGCTTAGGCGCCAGTCACGTACACCTGAGCTGGTGGGTTCGAATCCAGCCCAGGCCCGCCAAACAACAATGACAGCTGCAACCAAAAAATGGCCGAGTGTTGTGGCGGGCGCCTGTAGTCCCAGCTACTTGGGAGGCAGAGGCAGGAGTCCAGGAATTGGAGGTTGCTGTGAGCTGTGATGCCATAGCACTCTATCCAGGGTGACAGCTTGAGGCTCTGTCTCAAAAAAAAAAAAAACAAACAAAACAAGGAAATAGCCGGGCGTTGTAGTCCCAGCTACTTAGGAGGCTGAGGCAAGAGAATCACTTGAGCCCAAGAGTCTGAGGTTGCTGTGAGCTATAATGCCGGGGCACTCTACAAGGGGGTGACAAAGTGAGACTCTGTCTCTACAACTACAACAACAACAAAACATAGCCGGGCGTTGTGGCGGGCACCTGTGGTCCCAGCTACTTGGGAGGCTGAGACAAGAGAATCGCCTAAGCCTGGGAGTTGGAGGTTGCTGTGAGCTGTGTGACGCCACGGCACTCTACTGAGGGCAAGAGAGTAAGACTCTGTCTCTACAAAAAAAAAATTAGATCATAAAAATAAATACATAAGAAATAGCATCTTGGGTGTCAGAGACACTGGTAAGTCCGAGGACTGAGAGAGGTCCAGGGAGCCACTGGAAGATGTCGGAGCATTTGAAGTCATTGATGATGGGACAAATGGCAGGTGGAGGGGCCACAGGGAAACTGAAGCACTCACTGCTCTCTTGAAAGGATTGTGGAGGCCCGGAGATGGCCACAGCTGGTGTGGTTTATAGAGCACCTCTACAGAAATTACAGGGTGCTGCGGCAGGCCCCTGGGAGCTGTGCACAGGAAGTTCTGCACAGGGTCTGCTGTGGTTTGGGATTGAGCCTCCTCCTTCAGTCCCCAGAATGGGAGGGAGGGCTATCACATCTCTGGAATGGCCCCCAAGTTTTTTCCTGTCTGTTAAACAGTATAGCACAAGCAAACACTACACAATCATTTCAGTGGGTGATTCTTGTTGATCTGGGCCCAGGAGCTGAGAGAAAGGGTAAGGAGAAGGATCCCCAGAGACATCATTCTGATACTGAACTTTCTTCAGCTACCACTGGGTCCTGGTCTGGGGCTCCTGGTCTGGGGGCAGCAGGAAGGCTGGTCTCTGCCCATCAGCAGCTGGTTCAGCTGAGAGGCTGAGGGAGCTGGGAGGGAGCCGGATGCCTCGACTGGGCAGGGAACAGACAGCAGGGCTCCCATTTTCAACACAGAAACTTGATGTGATGGTCTGGGCAGCCAGGGAGAGTGTCTTGGTCCTTTCGGGCTGCTATACCAAAATTCCATAGACTGAGTGGCTTCTTATAAACAACAGAAATGTACTTCTCCCAGTCCTAGAGGCTGGGAAGTCCAAGATTGAAGTGCTGGCTGATTTGATATCTTAGGGGGCTAACTTCTGATTCATAGAGAGCACCTTTTGCTGTGTCCTCAAATGGTGGAAAGGGCAAGGAAACTTTCTGAGGTCCCTTTTATAAGGGCACTAATCCCACTTTTTAGGGATCCACCCTTATGACCTAATCACCTCCCGAAGACCTCACCTCCTAATCACATGGGGAGTCCTCATGGTACTCCTTCCCCACCATCTGTTGGTTCCCTTCCTACTTCTAAGAGGGTTGTGAATTTTCCTTGAAATTCATTACTCCAGGCAAGCTCTTTAAGGGAAGTTGACCCCATGCTAACTTGAGGTGGCGCATTCTAGTACATGTAGTTAGTCTGGGGATAAGTATGGGAGTTAACTGGATAGAAGAAAGGGAATTATATGGTCAAATGGAAAGTTTTAACTTTTCTGCTGAGTGCTAGCATAAAAAGCATATAACCCCAATTGCTACCAGCAGGCATCTTAGGAACAAAAGAAGATACAGCCCTTAGGATGGCAGAGCAACATATATAGAATTTCAACCAATGGTTTTTTGGGGGGACACAAACATTCAGACCATAGTAGAGAGTATTTACCTAAATCATAATCATAGATGAAACAACAAAGAATCCTAAACTCTTCAGGCTGGTTGGGACCTAGAGATAATTTTCTCATTGTTTTATGAATGGTCATATAATTCATCTCACAGAAATACATACTGCAGCCCCGTTTCATGTATGGAAGAATATTAAAGGCACTGAAAAGTTCTGCACTAAGCACATCTGTTTACCTTTGTTTCTTCAGCCAGCTTTCTGCAAATGCATGTAGTCACGGACGCCCCTGCTTCTTTTCTCATGTAGCACCTAGCAGCAATCCCCCAGACCATGCTTTAGGAAGTGTTGTGTCAATTTCAGGTTTTTATTGTATAGGTGAGCTAAGGCTAAGGCTCAAAGGGCAAGTGACTTTCCAAGACCAATCAGCCAGTCAGTACCACAGCAGAAGTGAAAATCTAGAACTCTTGCCTTGTGCTCTGGGGGCTTTCTGCTTATCCGTACGGAAAGTGGACCTGCCACCAGGTCAGGATCCAGGCATGATGGGTTGAGGTTAGGGGGGCCCAGGAACCAGCACAGGGAAGGGCTGAACTAAAATGTGGTGTCAAAGCAAGGGGTACCGTGTCTGCAGGAACCAGGTCCTGAAATCCAGGACATCAATGCCTGAGTGGGTGCCAACTGCTGTTTCTAGTTAAGGAATGTGAGCCTTTGGGAAGCAGGAGGGCACTGACGTGCTAGAAGATGGTGTTTCCTGGATGACCCGAGAATTCCCATTTTACTCTGATGAGTGATTGAGATGCTAGGTCATCGTTTCTCAACCTGTACTCTGTGGAAGCCCCACTGTCATGAGATGGTAATGAGTATTGACCAAGGAACTCTGGTCACACAGCTCAGGACACCCAACATTAAAGGAAGACCCTGTGGGGCTTTCCAGAATCTTTACTAATGTCATTGTGAGTCAGTTAAGGAAGGGAAGGATAGGTAGGAATTTCCACATTATAAGACCAGGGAATCCCATTTGCAAGGAACCTCTCTGTGAATTGGTTTCATGGACACGAACTAAAGAATTCAGGCCTAGGTCAGTGAGGTTCATGGGGATGTCTGTACCCTTCCCATCCCCACCACAAACATTCCTGACCTTTCTGTGTTGGAAAGAAATTGGTAAATGCAACCAGCAAAGAGCGTCTCCTCTGACATTTGTTCTTCCGTATTCCAGAGCAAGGAGATTGGCCTGCAGATGCACGAGGAGCTCCTGAAGGTGACCAATGAGCTCTACACAGTAAGTTCTGCCCGGGATCGGCGGGCTTGAGGATTGGGTCTGCTGTTGTCAGCGCTGGAGGAGGAGGAAGGGGAAACTGAGGTCCAGATGCCACTGCGCCTTCTTGCTGGGTCTTGTGCCGCGTGACAGCAGCTCACTCTGTTGGATGTAATGACTCACAGCCTCAGCTTCTGATTCTTTACAGCTGAGGTCCTGGGCATGTCTAGCTTGTGAAAGTTCATGAGAGAGTCAAATGACCTGCCCCCGAGGGATGTGTAACCCGTGAAAGCAAAGGACACGAAGTGAGTGGAGACCGAGAGAGTGTGTGTGTGCGCAGGCTCTGGAGGGCGGGGATGGGGGTTCTGGAGTCAATTGGCACAGGCCTGGGGGAGGCCGCTCGTACTGACTGTGGGACCTTAGGCAGGCACGCAGCTTGCCTGGGTCTCAACATTGTCATTTGCAAAACGGAACACTGTTCTTGGGATCTCTACCAGGTAATTCCAGAACTCACAGCTTGGCTTGGAGTTGACCTTGCTGTCTGCTTAGAGTCAAGATCTAACCGTACTTGAGATGGCTATTAGAATCTAAGAAGGCCAGCGAGTGAGCTGCACAAATGCACACCACGGACTGCGGTCTGTTGGAGGAGCTTTGGGCTTCCTTGGAGAGCCTGGGGACGGGAGCGGGTAGACCCAGCAGGTAGAACCAGGCCCCTTAGTCACTACAGACTATTGTTATGTTTCAAATATGTAGGGTTCCTTACAAAGCTTCTTATGAAAAGTGCATGTGGGGTCGGGGAGGGAACTCTGCTGCTAAAATTGGATCTGAGAAGGCCTGGTCTGAGGGGAAGGAACATCAGACTTGCAAAGAAGCCCTTGCCTTTGGTACTTTCATCTTTCCATGTTATGTCCTGTGTGGCCAGCAGTCAGGGGACTTCTCAGTGGTTGGAGGGCCTGGACCTTAGGTCTGGACCTGTGGGCCTTTGGGCAAGGCATTTGCTTTGCTGATCAGTCTCCCAATCAGTAAAACTGGGCTGGGTGCCTAGATGAAGGTTGAATCTTGCAGTTCTGTGATTCCAAATTAAGCAGCAAAACCAAGCCCCTGGATACTTTTTTAGTTCGGTCATTCTTAAGGGAAGAATTGGTGCTTGAGAATACACTTGACTTTGCTTCAGTTGCCCACTGGGGTGCTGAATAGCCTCCTGGCCTAAAGCACAGACTTTGAAACCAGAGATCTGGGTTCAAGTCCACATTCCTATAACCATACCCATCGCCCACTCCTGTGATAATTGAAGGAGCTCCCATGTGTAAAGCGTTCTTAGAACAAAGAAAACCAAAGGGCATGGTGTATCAGAAGATTTTAATATTCCTTCTGTATCATGAGCATTCTTATTAGCACCTCCTGGAGTTGGGAGTAGGCTGCGGCATATGCTCTCGTGGGGGAAGGGAGGGTGATAAATGTGCAAGGCTCATAACCGGCTGGGACTGTCCTACTCAGAGTTCTGCAGAGGGCTGGGCTAGACTGGGTGCTTCCCAGTCTGGGTTCCCCAGGCCCCCTCTTTGAAGAGATCATTTTCCTCCACAACATTCAAACACCTGAGCTCCTTGGGTGGGGAGCAGCCAGGGTGGGGCTGGAGCTGTGGAGAGGGAGGGGCCCTGCACCTCCGTCCCCAACATCCCAGGACCCCCCACTACTACCTAGGCCTCTAACACAGCAGTACAAACTAATCACAGATAGGTCTGGGTCTGAATTTTCCTCCACAACATCCAAACACCTGAGCTCCACATCTCAGAACCCCCTGCCACCCTACCAAGGCCTCTAACTTTTCTCTGACCTTCAGCTGAGCTCCCATTCTTGGGGCCCCCTGCTCACACACCTTCCGTCAGCTTCTTTCCCCCTGCAGTTCCCTGGGCCCCTGGATGCCCTCCTGCCTCTGCCTGTTTGCTCATTTCTGAGACTTGCACCAAACCCCAGTGCCTTCAGAAGCCGTGACCTCTGGGCGTTGAGTTCCCTTGGGACTTGTACAAAAATCTCTTGTATGTCCACGTCCTGTCTCCCCATTGGAGTGTCTTGGCTGAGAAACTCTGCATTAAAGGCCCCGAACCTCAATTCGAACCCAACTATGTGGCCTCAGGCAAGTTCCTTCACCTCTCAGCAGCACCTGTGAAAAATGGGGCCGGGAATCTTTCCACCATTTGTGGACTGGACAGGGCCAGGCAGCTGTCAGAGATAAGAGGATGGTGGTATGTTTGTCCCCAGCATGGGCGTGCCAGCACCACAGTGGCCTGAGTCCAGCAGGTGCTCCAAGCACACCTGCCTGTGCTGGCCGCAGGTCAAGGCAGCTGGGCAGAGACGCCACTGGTGTCAGACACGTGGGCCAGGCCACAGGAGGAGGCCTGCCTAGCAGGGCCCACAGCAGCCAGGGTGGGGCTGGGAGCTGTGGAGAGGGAGGGGCCCCTGCACCTCCGCCCCCAACTCTTTCCTTTTCTCTCCTCCTGCTGCATATGGAGGAGACGTGGGAGCCTCAGGGTGTCAAAAACACCTCCCCCTACAAGATCATTTGTTGACTGCACACTGAGTCTTCAGTAGTTACCAGAAATTCAGTTAAACTCAAGCATTTGCGGCCAGCTGCTGTGGCCCCCACACTGCACTTGGACACAGAGGGGGATTGTGAACATTGCAGAGTTCCTTTCTGTCGGAGGCTTGTACATCTTGGTGCTCCCTGGGTGCCTGCAGGAGCGAAGGAGGGAGATGGGGATGAATACTTGAAAGAAACTGGTTTGCTCGCAAGTTTAGGATGTGGGCAGAGAGGTGAGAGTAGTGTGTTATGATACAGGCCAAGACAGAGCCTAGATGTGCTGGACACGGGGGCTCGCCGGGGAGCCACCTTGCCCATGAGCTCTGCGGGACTGGCCCTGCGTCCTCACGCTGCACCCAGGAAGTGATCTGTGCATACCTGTCGAGGGAGAGTGAGTGTGTGTGGTTGGGTGGTTTCCAGGAGGAAGGAGGGAGGGAGGACAGGAAATGAGGTGGATTCAGAAAAGTGACACCCCACGCCACCAATCAACCCAGGAGTAGATTAATAAACTGTGGTGTATGTGTGCCGTGGAATACTGTTCAACCTTTAAAAAAGATGGAGACTTTGTATCTTTTGTGTTTACCTGGATGGATTTGGAGAACATTCTCTTAAGTATCACAAGAATGGAAAAGTGAGCATCCCCTGGACTCGGTACTATTCTGAAACTAGTAGATTAACAACTGTAGGCCCACACAGGAGAAAAACACAATTAAATTCAAGAAGGGGGAGGGGGAAGGAGCTCAGTTAATTTTTACCTATTGAGTACAATATAGGGATGTAAGGCCCGCTTCCTGGGTGAAGGACTCAACCACAACTCAGACTTTGGACTTCACCTTTCTAACGCAAATAATGTAACCTAATTATATGTACCCTTATATTAACCTGGAATAAGAAAAGGAAAAATAAAAGGCAAATGACACTCTAGGTGAGCTTCTGTGTCTCAGGGTGATCTTTGATCTCAGTGCCTTTAGATGGGTAAAACTTAAAGAAGGAGAAGGGACAGACGTGGAGAAGGAATTCTCAGCAGGGAGGGCAATATCACATCACAGCAATGCAAACTAATCACAGACAGGTCTGGGTCTGAAATCCTGCTGTACCATCTGCCAGCGTGGCCAAGTCCAGTCACCCCATTGGACCCTCTTCTCTCTGTTGGCAAAATTAGCAGGATCTTAACAACCGTGGCCATGTAATGAGTCCTTAAAATGTGTCTTGCACTGTGTTAGGTCCTTTATATATACTATTTAATTAATGCTCACACATTTTACAGATGAAGACATTGAGGCACAGAGAAGTAAATGACTTAAGACCTTTGTATCAGTTATCGATTGCTGCATAACAAACTACCTCAAAAATTCACTGTCCTAATGTGACCACTATTTGCTCATGATTCGATGGGCCAGCGATTTGGGCTGGGTTCCACTGAGGCCCTTCACATGGCTGTAATTTTCTGGCCAAAATTTTAAAAAAGAACAAGAGCCCCAAATGGGCAAACCCCTATGTGGAAGCTCTTTTTAAACTTCTGCTTTTCTTGCATTTGCTAATATCCCCGTGGCCAAAGCAAGTCACACAACCAAGCCCAGAGTCTTAGGATGGCAAAGTAAACTCCCCTTTTGGTGGCAGCACTGGAGAATCATAATCGGAAGCGGCAATGCCAACAGTGATTGCACCCACTTTGCAAATTGTTCACTCTGGCCACCCACCTGCTAAGAGCCTCAGTCCCATATCACATTGCATGGTATTCCATTTGAGCTCTTTGTAGTTTCCGTGTCTGATTATACAAGTCTACATAGCCAGGGTCATGACCATGGTACCTAAAGAACAAATCATGCAGACAGAAGATTTCCCAGTAAGCCTCAGGTTTTGCCTTTTTAAAGTTCTATAAGGGAGGTGGTGGTGGCCTGTTCAGGGGGTACTTCAGGGTGCGACCATGACGGAGACTAAGTACTAAAGGCTAGCCATCATCACCTGATTCAGGGAGAAGGCTCTCGGGGCCAAGAAAGATGCAGAGGAAACCGCAGGCCGGGCCTTTTGTTCGTTCATTTGTTCATTCATTCATTTATTTCTTCACTCAACAAGCTTTCCCTCTACCCAGTCCTCATCACCTTGAGGTGTTCTTCTCTCTAAAGCACGTGCGTGCGCAAACTAATCACACACACACACGCTTGCCTCACTTTACCTCTTTTCCCTTGAACTCCCATCAGTCTCACGCAGTATAGCCTTAGATCATGTATTGGCCTGGGCAGAAAAAAGGGCAGAGGTTGAGAGTGTGGCCAGTCTGTCTGTACTTCCAGAAGAGGCAGAACCAAACCAAACTACTAACAACCAACCAAAAAACTCCACTCTTTTCATCCTTCAGCTAAAAATGTGTTCAGATTGTCATTTTATCTCTAGACCATGAAACGTATCTGTTGTTCAGCAACCAACGAACATCCCAGTGTCACCTTCCCCCACCAACACCCCCTTCTCCCCGTGCGGCACCACTATCCTTGGCATGGCTGCAGGCCTGCCTTCCAGGCTCAGGGCTGCAGGAGGGTCCCTGAGACTTTGTTTAGGGCTATGCAGAGAGGGCTTGAGAAAGGTTCATAGTACTTGCTGGTGACAGGTAGATCCTAAATGCAGTAATGAGTGGGCTCTACCTGTTACTGGTTCAAGCCTTAATTTGATTGTACACTGGGCTCAGGGCTATGAAATCAACTCTGGGCCAACAGGTAAATCTTTGCAAAGGTGTCTCCCTCCTGAGGACCTTCCTCAGGGATTGAGGTGGTGAGAGAGTCTGAGATGGAGAGCCCAGGAACCTGGGTTCTGGTCCCAGTTCCACCCTGGGTTCACTGTGTATCTTTCTAGAATGACCTTCAGGTACAACCCATGGTTACACCTGTCATTGGGCCCATTATAGTTATACTTAATATTTTTCTTTAAATTGACTCTGTCCCCTTTTTATACTAACTCCTCAGTCTTAGTTAATTAGTGGAAAAGCAGCCTTGCGTACTGGAAGGCCCAGGATTTAGAGTTGCAGGCTTCAAGGCCCTGCCACACAAATCCTCCTGAGCCTGGTCCCTCCCTGGCATGTGGGGCTGTTACCAGCTCATTGGTCTGGATCATTTTGAGGAGAGTGATTGGCACAGAGCATAACCCAGCACCTGGCAAACATTGGTGCTAAATCATTCTATCTTTTATTGAAGAATGAAGCATAAATACCAGGGCAGCCCGATCTCTACTAAAAATAGAAGTTTGAAGTGTCTACGCGCTTCCAAAGATTTTCAAAGTTGAGTTGCATCACGGTAGTAATGACATTTGCTCAAAACATGGCGTTAATCAAACGAAGGCTAGTGTCATTGTATGACAGGCAGGACAGAGAACGTGGTGGAAGCACCATTGCCATTCGAGGAGCACAAGGCCATTTTTTAAAAGTGGTATTGGAAATTGGAGATTGTTGTAGAAGTAACAATGACAATGGAGGCATGAGTATGTCACAGAGTCTCCAGCACCTACTGTGCGCACTCACGGTAAGTTTGAGACGTGTAGTGCTGTGTGTGTTGTGCACAGGGAAGCTCCTGGAGGCCTCACGTGTAGTTCTCCGTAATCAGAAGTGTCTGGATGCTTATAACTAAGCATCTTGTAATTGCAGATGTCAGATGTGACACAGATTCATCATCTGTTATCAGTGTATATTATTACAATTTTAATATAGTTTTTCCTGTCTTAAACTGTGCATGCATTCTTTGGTGCCCTCAGTATTTTCCCACACAGCTCTGACTCTTTCCTGTGCCCTCCATCCCCCCTTGTCACTGGGTCAGCCCACGCCCTAAGAAAGTTTGGCTGCAAAACGTGCAACCACCTCCTTCTTCACAGCCGAGGCCTGCTCTGTATGTTCCACACTTGAGCTGGAAGACTTGCCTTTTTAAAAGTTGTTTAATATTTGGCCTGGAGCTGTGGCTTGCACCTGTAATCTTAGTACTCCAGGAGGTTGAGGCAGGAGGACCCCTTGAGCTCAGGAGTTTGAGACCAGCCGGAGAAAGAGCGAGACCCGATCTCTACTAAAAATAGAAAAACTGAGGCAAGACGATCTCTTGAGCCCAAGAGCTTGAGGTCGCTGAGAGCTGTGATTCCACAGCACTCTACTCAGGGTGGGATTCTGTCTAAATAAATACATAAACAAGTAAACAAATAAATAAAATAATAAAGAAATAGTTTCAGATGTAAATTAAGAAGTAGATAATTCATATATTTGGTGAAAAAAAACTCTAAAAAAGCACACAATGAGAAGTCTGTCTCCCACCGCCTGGCTCTTCCCTGTCCCTGGACAGCCTCGAGCACTAGGTTACCAGTGTCTAGTTCAGCGATGTCTCCTTCCGGAGATACTTCATTCGCCCATCGCACACATGCATGGGCATATCCCACACACCCCTGTTTTACACACGTGGTACCAATTGGCATGTTGCTTTTGTAGTTACGTCTGAGTATGAGACAGGAGATAGTTTCATCCCACTAATAATTAGCACTTGCACTCCTATGTGGGACTTAACGCGGGCTGGGGACTGGCTTTACATAAATACTTTATTTCATCCTCACCATAACCCTTTAAGGTGGGTGGGTGAACACCACACCCATTTTCGAGATGAGAGATCTGAGGCAGGGAGAGGTCAGGGGACCAGCACGGGGTCACTCAGCTGGCGGGGTCACTCAGAGCCCAGCCTGATGTCTGCACCTAAGCACTCCCCTGAGTGACTTCCATAAACACATTAAACTATATAAGTGTATATCAACTGCTTATCTGCATTTATTTTAAAAGGAAATTATATTCACATTAGCAAGAGGAAGACAACTTGGTGTAGATAGAAGTATTCTGTTGGGTGAAAGTCCAGCCGTGCATTTGACCTTGCAGCCACCAAAGCAACAGCAGCATGTCTTTAAAGATGTGTGGGTGTGAGCTGAGTCCCTCTTCCTGCTGGACGCAGAAGGACCCCAGGAGAATTGACGGTGGGTGGTAATGTTCTCTGGCACTGAAAATCACCTTGCTAACACAGGTGGCTCCCACCTCACACTTTGGGAACGCTGACTCGGTCGGTACAAGTTAGCTGGGCTCTGTGCTCCCGTGGAAGGAAGGCGTGGAGCCGGAGGAACTTGGGTTTTTGAGCTTTGAGCTTTTATCTTCATGCCACTCTGCCCTAGGAGGGAGATGAGGGTCCTGTCTTGGGCCCACGGCAGCTGCCATCCTGCTGCCAGGGAGTGCACAGGTTCATCCCGGGATGGGGCTGTCCCCAAGAACAGAGAGAAGAGGCTTCCTTCTAGGTAACCCCTAACCAATTCCAGCTCTCCTGCCAGACACGCATTCACTCAGAAAACATTTATTATTAATGTGCCCGGGCAATGAGACATGGCTACACACTGTGACAAGTGTTTAGTGGGGATGAGACATGATGTGAGAGAATATGGGAGGGGAGATGAAGACCCCCGGGCATTAGGAAGGCAGCAGAGAAGAGATGGCACTTGATTTGGCTCTGAATGACGGTGGATGGTTCCCGGGTGGAGAGAGGCAGAGGGAGCTGCACTTGGACTGGTGGAGGTTTGGGGGTGGCTGCTGATCAACGCTGCTAAGTCACTGCACTGAGCTTGGTCACTGGGGACCAGTATTATGTGAGTTGTGGGGAGGGTAGGAGGAAGGAAGTCTGCCTTTGGGGGACTCATTCAGTGGCACGGGACAGGAGTCCTGTGCAAACTTGCTTATGGAAACATGACAACTGTTAAATCGTGTGAGCAGGTGGCTCAGGCGTAGCGGCGTCCAGGGGCACACGTGCTGGTTTAATTGTCTGTGTCACCAACAGACTGTGTGCTCTGTGGAGGCACAGACCCCATCTGCGGTGTTTCAAGAGCATGTGGTATAGTAGTACCTGGCACATAGTAAACTCTTCAATGAATATTTAGTAATTGAAAGTTTATCTGTCCCCCCAGTGTAACTCACCCAATCAAAGGTGAGTACCCTGCCATTTTATCTTGTTCCCTTCTTCCCTCCCTTCCTACCTGCCTTCCTTTCTCCCCCCTCTTTCTTTCTTTCTTCCATCCGTCCATCCATCCATCCACCTTGTGCAATCAGCCTCTCTCCCACTTTTGGTTTTGTTTTCCTTTGTGTGAGCTTCATGGTCTGATAGGCTTCTCCTACCTGGTAACAAAGAAACTGTCCCCAGCACTGCAAGCTCCCTTCCGAACAGCCTCACCCAGGAGTGGAAAGAGAATGACCCTGCCCAATATTTCCAGTAGAGCCCCAGGGCAGTCTTTCATTGGCCTGGCTGAGCTCCTGAGCCCCAATCTTTATGGCCAGATTAACATAATGTTCATTGATTGGCCAGCCTGGGTCTCATGCCTGCCTTTGGGACTGGAAGACTGTGTCAGTTTTCCACGAACCACATGGACTGGGAATAGAGAAGGGGAATTTGGAGGATTTCCTCAAAGAAAATCCAGAAGCTGTTCCCAAAGAAGGAGAATCCTGAGCAGAGAAAAACAACAGATGTCCGCTGATGGGGACATGGGGAAGGATGAGGAAGCGGCCCCTTTGGCTGGCATCCAAATAAACACCTGATATTCTCCCACCTATAAACTGTTCCTCAGACCTGTTTGGCTCCTGCTCCCTGGGCTCAAGGCTCACACTGCTGCCTTTGTCTGGGACGCTCCACCCCTACCCCAAGCTATGTTCAAGTGTCCCAAGGTATGGGACACTTACCGCACCATTTAATAGCCGTTTGTGTAATTATTTGTGTTTACTCTGGGGCAGAATGGAAAACTGTTTTCCACACTGTAGTATTTCTCAGTATAGTACTTGGCACATAGAACTGCTCAATAAATATTTAATGATTGAACATACATCTGTTTTTCCCACCTCCAAATATACACACAGATCAGAGGCAGTAGAACTATACCTCCCCCATTTTACCCTCCCTCCATCCCTTTCTCTCTCCCTTTCATCCACTCACCCATCTATCCACTCATCCAGACATCTGTCCACCCACTTATCTGTCCATTCATCCCTCCATCTACCCATCCATTCAGCCATGTCCATCAATCTATTGATCCAGCCAGATAGACAAACATTCATTCATTCAGGAAAATATGTATTGATAGTTGCTTGGTACCAAGCTCTGCTCTACTACAGATACTATGGTCATGAACAAGGTCCTAGCCTCAGTTTTGCATTCTAGTTGGGGCAAGATAGGCTAGAAATATGAAAAATGTATAAATTAAAATAGAGATTAAATTTTGCAGAGAACATAGGCTGCTTAGAGTGTGGATGATGAGACTGAAATTGAGTGTGGCCTCACGCTGTCCTTCCAGCCAAGCAAATTCCACTTCCAGAGGTGTCAGTGGGGATCTTTGTTGCCTAGTCCTTGGAGAATTAGGTACAGGATACATAGTGGTGGCTGCAATGTTCCCTCAGAAAATTAAAGTTTATTTTCGTATGGAAGAAAAAAAGAAGAACTTAGAGACTTCTCTTCTCCTTTGAGGTGTTGGCCATGCCCTGGCTCAAGGTCTCACCCACACACAAATGCTGGAGGAAGACGGCTGCTGTGCCCGGATGGCTACGCCTGTGGAATCGAGGGAACACACACCGACTGCACTGTTGAGAAGCTGTTTTCTTTTTTTTTTTTTTTTGTAGAGACAGAGTCTCACTTTATCGCCCTGGGTAGAGGGCCGTGGCATCACACTGCTCACAGCAACCTCCAGCTCTTGGGCTTAAGCGATTCTCTTGCCTCAGCCTCCCTAGTAGCTGGGACTACAGCGCCCGGCTATTTTTTTGTTTTGCAGTTCGGCCGAGGCCGGGCTTGAACCCGCCACCTTCGGTATATGGGGCCGGCGCCCCACTCGCTGAGCCACAGGAGCCGCCCTGTGCATTTTGTTTAATCTAAGCTAGTGGTATTGCTCCACAAAGTAGAACGGTTTTACTTTAAGTAATATAACTTTATTTATTCCACGCCAGTAAGTTGAGGATATGATGACTGAGTCCTGACACCCTTACTTAGCAGTGTGCCACTCTTGAAAAGGCCTCTAAAAAGGTACAGGAAAACACAATAAAACTCCAAAAACTCCTCAATGCTCTTCAAATAAAACGACTAGTCCTCGGTCTTTAATATGAATGAGTAGAATGGTTCTCACAACAATAAATGGTTCTTGACTGTTGGGGCCTGATTAGCACTGCACAGGATGAAGTAGAGAAGAGGATGTGTGCACACTGGGGACAGAGTTCAGAGAATCTGAGCAGAGGAAAGGATTATATTTAATAATGGAGATATTTTTGAACTCCTTAGGAATGTTTTGTTGCCTATGACTTCAGAGCACTGTGGGATTTTGCTATACTATGTTTCCCTGGGGTCTTATCATGAGACGGTTGCCTAATTAGCACACTGCACATTCTTGCCTATGCTATATTTGCACTACAGATGCTTTCATTTCAGACATCATTCACGATCTGCAGCAATTACGAAGTGTTAAATGACCTTATGTGATAATTACACTAATAGATCTGTATTGTTTCATTTGGAAGATTGTTTGGAGGATTGAGGTGTCTGATATGTAAGATATCTGGAACACAAAGGAGACAAAATGATAACTTCATTCAGGTGGTGGCCCCATACACCGGAGGTGGTGGGTTCAAACCTGGCCCCGGCCAAAAACTGCAAAAAAAAGAAAAAAAAGAATGGTAACTTCAGTCATAAATGTTGCATCCTCCTTAATCTGAAAAAATTTTAAGTAAAAATTTATCTTCAGAATGAAGGTAAATATCCTCACAATTTCTCAACATTGCACTTTTTCTAGGACCAGAAGTATTTGGATTTATCAATTAGACCTAGTACTTTAATAAATCAATAATATCCTTGACTGTAAAAGGAAAAGAGGAAGGAAAATTATGATGGTTATGTTTTCCTAACAGTGCTTAAAAACCAGTCTTGCACCCATACTGTAGGTGTAAGAATTAATGAATAAGATATAGTCCTAATCTTTAAAGTGGTTGCAACCAGTTGCAATTTTCAAAGAAAGTGGAACTCATAAAAATTGAATGCTAATACAGAAGAAAAAAGAAACAATAATAATTAGTGCTTATTTCTTCCCTCTCCTCCCTTCTTTTCATACAATGAGTCACATTACAAAGTTGTATTGAGATAATTCCTAGAAAGAATTTGTATCACATACACACACTAACAAAATAGTCTAAAATTCTGTATAACTAAGTAGGTGCGTACAATATCTCTGCTACCCTGACCTTATTTCATTGTCTTTTAAGTTTAACCCACAGAAATAATTTCTACTTACACTTTCTGGATCTATTGCAAATATATGTGAAAACTATTTGAGGCTTACACTATAATATATATTAATTAAAATGGAGTTTTAGCAACTAATTCAATGTAATAATTTGGAGCAATTTTCTACGCAAGTCTCATCTTCATTAAATACGAATCAACTGTACTGTTAGAATTCACAAATAATTGACTGAGTCTCAATTTTACTTTGTACTGACCGGAAGTTTAAAGATAAGAGAAGCGCTATAATTTTTTTCTGTAATTTCAATTTTCAATGGGTGAAATAAATAACTAAAATGATGACTGTCATAGAGTAAAGAAAAACTTTACAGTTGGGAAAGATATCTAGTCATTGTAAGCTAATGTTTCCATGGTTTTGAAATTATTAAACTAGAAAACTTTTAGCTATATTTATGGTAGTATTTTCTCAAAAGTTCCATCATTCTATGCTCTGTTCACTGGGTATTCCATCATTGACTTAGGTCTCAGTCTGGAAGTGTTTAAGTTACTTGTCTGACAAAGGCCAGACTATAACATGGGTTATAGATGTAATGATAGCTTTTTTAGAGGGGAAAATAAAAGGAAAGTGAAGAAAGATAGAAGAAAGAAAGGAAGGAAGGAAGGAATGAAGGAAGGAAGGAAGGAAGGAAGGAAGGAAGGAAGGAAGGAAGGAAGGAAGGAAGGAAGGAAGGAAGGAAGGAAGAAAGGAAGGAAAAAGAAAGAAAAAGAAAACATGATCTCTTTACATACACACATTAATTGTAAATGCATTCACATTTCAGAATTATAAAAATAAATAAGTAATTTATCATAAAAATATTTAAATGTTATTTCCCTTTTTATGACACACACATACCCTGAAAATACAGCATTGCCCAGTGACTTCCTTCAGTAATCTTTTGAATTGTTTGGACTATTTCTTCATCTAAACATGAGAAGAGACAAGGCAGTAGACCACAAAATTTTAACATGATATTTGCCTTCAGATAAACTGTTTCATTCTATATTCATGAGGGAGCAGATGTCCTTACTTTCTGGAGCAAAATCTGGAATATATATAAGTAGACAGCAACATATCTTAGGGATCCCCAACCAAATATTTTATTTCTATTAGCGAACAAAAAAAATTTAAGTGACTCCAAGTCAAGTCACTTAAACTTGGCTTTTTTTGCTTGTTTGTTTTCTTTACTGCCTTTGATTTGTTTAAGAAGGTTTTATGCTATACCTTTAATACGGTCACCGTTAAGGTCAGGTTTGCTTTCAAGCTGACTGGTAATTGTCTTCTCTTCACGAATTGCTTTTCTATAGACATTTCTTCGAGTCTTTTTCATGTCGTCACCCTTTGCTTTGGTGACACACACTCCTACAGGGTGGATTTCCACTTTGCTTCTTTTGTGATCTCGGGAGTTTGTTGTTGTTTAGATTCTGTTATGGACACATCATGGGACTCGCTCCACCCCAACCCCCAAACAGTTGACATCTGTCAAAATCAATAATTGCATTATTTCATTCTCTTCTCATCATCACTATTGTTATGTATTTTTTTAAAAACCACACATTGTTCATCTCTGCTTAAAGCTTGGCATTCTGAACTCTGAATATTTCAAACAGAATGAAATGAGGTTGTTGGCCGTGCTGTGCCAAGATGAAATGCTTGCCTGCTCTAATCACTGCAGTTTAATGACACAGACTTTGTTGAACTTCTTATTATAAAGCATCTCTAAGTACACATCTTACATGTAGCTGAATGGGTAAACAATTAGAGGACTGTAAGTTGCTTCACAGCATAATGCTAAACAACATACTGAAACAGCTTCGAGAGCGACCATCCTGTTAGGAGAACTGATGTGTTTTCCTTCATTAGAGAAGTTTCCTTCAGATGTCACATTTTGGGAAACTAGGAATAGAAATTTAAGCTTTTCCCCCCCATTTGATATTCTTTGCCCCTTTCTTTTGTTTGACAACCATAGCAGAGTTAATCGGCAACAGGAAGTCAAACAGACTTCTATTAGCCTTGCTAATCATGCAAATACTCTTTTTGAAAACCACTCTGCATTTTTAATGGCAATACCCACTCTCCATATGGTGGTGGGAGGGTGTAGAGGGATGAGGAAGAATGACAACTTGAAAGAAAATCATAATAATGTCAGTTTTGGTAATCTAGTTCTCTGGCTGTTTTCCTGAGCATGAGGAAAAGAACACAGTCATACCGAGTTTTCAAGTTAAATGAATTGCTTCAATGTCCTAATCACTGCCGCCTAGCTATGCAATCTGAAGCAAGCTATTCATCGTCTCCAAGCCTCAGATTCACCTTCTCTAAAATGGGATAATAATAATTCCTACCTTTAGATTGAGAAATTTAAATATTAGTTTATTTGATTTTGGCATTTGCACATACCTATAAATACTTAATAATGTTTATGTTTATTATTGTTGCTATTGCTGTTATTTTTGTTGTATGGAGCTTTAAACATAAATGAGGTAAATTACAAGGACAGTTACTCTGCCTTTACTAATTATTAAGTAGATATTTTACTAAAAGGATTAGCTAAAAAGAAATTCATGACTTCACATATTTGTTTGTTTACCTGATATCCTCCTTCTTAGTTTATGTGACAAATGGTAATGAACAAATGATTTATCAACACTTTTCTAGAAAAGTTAATCATATAAAAAGAAACTTGAACATCGTCATAAAGAAGAATTATTCTTATGATTTAAAGTATATAAAAACATGAATTTTGGCAAAAATTTTACCTCTTTTTGTTTTTACTTCAGTTTGCTCACTTGAAAAAATAAACCCAGCTATTTTTTTGGCCTATGTTTAAATGCCATAAATAGAATGGAGCAGCATATTCCCCCCGCCCAATATTCAAGAGTTTGCTTCTTCTGATACAATATTAAATCAACTGAGAAAATGGAATTTTCTTGTAATACATGTGCAATGTGCAACAAGTTAGGTTGTGTGGACAACTTGAGAAACTTTGGAATATTTTATTACAAAGCAATGCTGCTTAAAGAAGTAATGGCAAGAGTAACTTTGAGGGGAAAATACATGATTAACTTAGTAGAACTTAGAAAATGATTTCTGCAGCTTTAGAATCATTCGCCTACCTCGTCAAACAGCAATACACAGTGGGTGAGTATAAAATAATGCTGATTGAATTAATCTTACAGTGTTATTTCCTTACAAGGGACAGAGTGGTAAAATTTTAAAAGAATTGGCATGGTTTTGTTTTATTTTTGATGTAAATTGAATTTTTGAATCCAACAATCCATATTCAGCATTGCATGCACTACACTTTTATGTCCTCACAGGTTTGGAAAACCCCAGAACCAGATCTGTTTCTTCAAGTAACAAAAGCCAACTTTGTAGTTAGAGACAAGACACACGTTAAGCCAGCTCATATTTTCCTATAGCTTCTCTTTCTAGTTAAGTCTGCAAACTAATTTGGATTAAACTAAAACAGACTTTTGCTCCAAGCATTTTGAAAGTTTAAAGAGTTTGGCTAATTTTGGTTGTCTTTTCAAAATATTTCTTATATGGCTTCGTGTCTGTGTCCTGGAAGGGGACCAATATGTGCTTAAATCTTTCAAGAAGTTGCTCTTTTATTCTGCCCAGGCTTCTGAAAGAAAATACATGGAAGTTGTAAGGTTTTCTGCCTGCTTTTATCAAATGAGATGCTGGACAAAGTTCATCACCATTCAAACTCAGAGTAATCAGGGGAGAAATGTAGACTATACCCTTTGAAAATACTAGTGTTCTTCTAATATTCTAAAATTTACCATGTATTTAAAACTTTTTGTAAGGAAAATATAAAGAACAGACAAGTATGTTGCAAGTACTTTCTCATCTTTTGTTCCTCCCTTGTTCATGCCATGATTTAATTTCTTACCAGTTGAACCTGAACGCATGCTAATTTAATTTCATGAAATTCTGTGCTATCATTGGTACATGGTACCACATAGTGATGCTGTTTAAATGAAGAAATCTACTCTTCTAAAAAATCTTTGCCACTGATGCCACATACAAATACCGTATGGACTAACTCTCAGAGCCAAAGCAGGAAAAATCGCCAAAGGGTAAAAATAGTTCTTGATATGATGATATGCTGCTATAAGCCACATGGTGTTTGGGTGCAGTATTTCACAGTCAAACAATCATAATTTCATGCCTAAAATGTGCATGTTATTTCAGGAAAATACAAAATCTGAGCATTGCACATTTGCTACAGAATGACCAGTGAGTGTTGCTATAATGATTTGTTTTTCTTTTACAAATGAATATTTCTTGCTGAGCCTTTTCATGCCATATTGCCTGGGGTGGCAATGGGAGTAAGGACAGGCTGAGGTTAGAGGAGGAAGTACTGAGGATATCTGTTCTTTTCTGCTGAATTCCTATAATTCTATAAACTAGGTATGGTATAAAAGAAGCTTCCCTTCTTTTCCTTCTCTTTTGAAATCTTAAGTACTATAGTCTTTATCTTAGAAGATGAATTGTGCTTTGTGAGGCCTGAAGATAGTGGACTTTTCAGAAAAGTGTTTCTGTTTTGCCTCTCAAAGTGCTACAGTTCTTTTATACTCTCTAGTAGATATTTATGGCATAGATTTCTTCCCACCTTAAAGTTGTGATGGATTTGAGAGTGTCGTACTGGTCTGAAGCCAGGTCCATTGCAATGGAGATGGAAGAACATAAATAATGATTTCTCTAAAATACTCTTTATATTTCATTTAAGCTATGTGATGCTCCATAGTCAGGCTGAAGGGAGAGAAGGATTGTGAGGTGTAAGGAGGAATCGCAGGAGATAGAAATTGGAAACAATAGAAAAATGAATTAGAGTATATTTTTGTGTTGCTTTGTTTTTGAACAAAGAGTGACTTACTGAAGGAGGAAAAGAAACTCTCAATGTTATTAAACAAAAGTGAAAGGTGTGTAGTATGTAGCAAGCTAGAAAAATATTAAAAGGCCTGGAGACAAAAGAATCAGATGAAAGATCATGCAACTCATGATGATGGATGATTAATCTTAGTATCAGCCCAGGTTAAATGGCAAATGAGCTGATTCTTGACTATAATAATAGTTGATAGAATTATATAAAGCTCAATGTGTGCCACACACTTCAGAGGAATTAAATCATTTAATTCATTGTAAACAACTTTATAGAGAGAGCTGGGAAACGAAGCTGAAGGTTACAGAGAAGTAACCTGTTGATAAAAGGTCAACTTGGAATTAGAAATAGAAAAAAATTATGAAGTGCAATATTAATGAAAGTATATAAAAAGGATGTTCTAATAAAAATCTATTTAGTATAATTGAGTGATCTTACTCTGAACAATTATATCCTTTTTCATCTCAATAGTTTGTAGCTCAGCAACAATATATTTTAGAGCTGAATCTTATAGGTTATCTATTTCACTGGAACTCAACTTTTTTCTGATTGATACTCCAATGAAGGGCAATATTCCTATGCAGGTCTTAGTGTGAGATGAGGAAAACTAGGGCTAGAAAGATTATTTCAAGACTTCACAGATAATAGTAGTGTGGTAAGTGCTCTGATTTAGTTATTTTGGTCCCCAGATCAAATTATTGAACATATGTATGCTGATGGATAGGCAGGAGAAGACAGAGTCCCTGAGACCATTCTGCTAAAATAGATACTAGGAAGAGTGATAGACTATTATGTCCAAAGCATTGTTGGACACTTGTGGCACTCATGCACACAACAGACGTACTTCTAATCTTTGTCATTCCTATGGCTAGAGAAGGGAACCGGTCAGTTGAGAACAGCAGTCCTCCCTTATTTGTGGTTTCAGTTTCTGTGTCTTCAGTTACTCACAGTCAACTGTGGTCTGAAAATACTCAGTGAAAAATTCCATAAATATCCAATTCCTAGTTTTAAACTGCATGCTGTATTTGGACAGCATGATGGAATCTTTTGCTGTCCCACTCTGTCCCACCTGGGACATGAATCATCCATCTGTGTGGCATATGCGCCCTGTGTACTGTATCTACCTGGTAGTCTTTGATATTGTCTCCTCCTAACCTCCAGCTGATATTATTGTGGCTTAGTGTTCCAGGATCACCAAAAACTCACGTTCTTCTTCCACACATATCATCAGAAGGTCAGGCAGAGCCTAACACTATGTCACAGTGCCTTCATAATTCACCTTACTACAGCTCATCGAGTAGACATTTTATCATCTCACATTGTCACAGAGTGAGTAGATGCAATGCCACATGCACATACCTTTTATTATAGTTTATTTTATTATTATCATGGATATCTCTTATTATGCTTAATTAATAAATTAAACTTTATTGTAAGTATTTACACAGAGGAAGAAACTATCTCTAGAGTTTGCTGCTATCTGAGGTTTTAGGTATCTTCTAAAAGTGTCTGTCAGAGGTAGTCCCCATGGATCAGGAAGGAATACTGTACAACTGTGATAGAGGAGGGGACTTTCAGATCTTAGAGAACAGGTCCCAAACCTGAATTCAAGGACTTGAGAGAGTGCCGGGCGCTATGGCCCAGGCCTGTAATCCCAGCACTGTGGGAGGCTGAGGAAGGAGAATTGCTTGAACTCAGGAGTTCAAGACTTGCCTGAGCAAGAGTGAGACCCTGACTCATGAAAAAAATGGAAAAACCCAGCCGAGAGTCACGGCGAGTGCTTGTAACCCCAGCGGCTTCTGGAGGCTGAGGAAGCGGAATGCCCACAGCCCAAGTCTGAGGATGCAGTGAGCTACCACACCCACTGCAATCTGCTCAGGGGCATAGGGTGGGACTGTGTCTCAACAACGAAAGAAAGAAAGAAAGAAAGAAAGAAAGAAAGAAAGAAAGAAAGAAAGAAAGAAAGAAAGAAAGAAAGAAAGAAAGAAAATAAAATTAAAAAACCAACCCCTCCAAAAGGACTTGAGAGATATTTCTCAAATAGCATTTGAAAAATGGATCAAGTTTGTCAAAGGAAAAATTGGAGGAAGAAAGATTTAGCCAGATGTGAAGAGCATAATGGGAGATGGCACATGTGTGAAGTAAGTGGTAGGTAGAGACCAAGTATTAAAGAGCCTGCCATGGAATATTAAGAAATTTGAACTATAATTGGGTTATAGCCTACATATGAAAGCTATAAATTAGCTTCATTGTAGGGCTGTATACATTGAATACTTTTTCTTCCATTCTTGAGATACTTTGCTAAGAAGAATATATTCCAGTTCCATCCATGTAAATATGAAAGAGGTAAAGTCATCATTGTTCTTTAAGGTTACGTAATATTCCATGGTATACATGTACCATAATTTATTAATCCATTCGTGGATTGATGGGCACTGGGTAAGGGAGGGTAGGAGGAGGGGGAGGGTAGGTGGAGAGAGGGTAAATGGTGGGATCACACTTATGATACATCTTAGAAGGGACAGGTGAAACCTACTAAATGCAGAACACAAATGTTCTCACATAATAAACGAGGAAATCTCATGTAGGTTATGTCGAGCAGTTGGATGAAAATATTTCAGATTATATATGATGCCCGCATACTGCACCCCATGATTGCACTAATGTACACAGCTACGATTTAATAAATAAATAAAACATTAAGTAAATTATATGATTAAAAAAAAGAAGTTTAAAATTTATCTCAAGGATATGGCAGGATTTTCAATAATAAATTGATATTTATTCGTTTGATACTATAGCAAGATCGTCCAATTTGCAGTATAGACTCATGACAAAGAAACCAGCACTGGCATCTAATGGGTGTGTCCTGACTGCATTATGATGTGGTGAATGGCATCACATGGCAAGAGCATGTGCAAGAGAGGGAGGAGAAAGAAGGGTGAACTGCTTTGTAACAATCTTCTCACAAGAATGAGTTCATTTTTATTAATGTGTGTGTGTGAGAACTAACCTGTTTGCACAAGAAAGACATTAATCTATCTTTACTACCTAATTGCCTCTTTAAAGTCCCATCTCCAAGCATCATTCTATTGGCAATTATATTTCAACATGAGATTTGATGGAGACAAGCTACATCCAAACCATAGCATTTTGCCCCTAACTCCACCCAAATTGTGTCCTTTTCACATGCAAAATATAATCATTCCATCCCGGTTGTCCCCCAAATCTTAACTCATTCCAGTACAAACTTAAAAGTCTAAAATCTCATCTAAGACTTAGGGCAAACTTTTTCCACCTGTGAACTTATAAAATCAAAATCAAGCTATCTACATTCAAAAAGATAATGGTGGGGCAGGCATAGGATAAGCATTCTCATTCCAAAAGGGAGAGTCTGGCAGAGAGAAAGAAGTAAGCTGCCCAAAGCAAGTGTGAAACCCAGCTGGGTAGACGTTCAATCTTAAAGTTCCAAAATAATCTTTCACTCTGTGCTGCCTCCTGGAAATACTTTTTTATAATTGTGCTACAGTGTAAGTCTTTCCTAACTAGTCCTTCCTTCTGCAAACTCTCTTTCACAAGAATCCTCATCACAGTCTGAAAGCTTTTTCCATCTTTTATTGTTCCATCTCATTCCTCCTTTGTAGGCATTTTCCTAAAGACATCTCTTCTTGCATATTTAATCTTGTCCTGGTATCTCTTCCTTTGAAAATGCAAAATAATTTTGAATGTTACAATCATTTCCTCCCAAAAAACTCATGTTGAAATTTAATCCCCAATGTAGCAGTACTGAAAGGTAGGAGCCTTAAAGAGGTTATTGGATAAGGAGTTTTCTACCTTTGATAAGGAAATAATCTACTCATGGATTAATGGGTTGATGGATTAATACATTACCATCAGATGAGATTGGAGAAGGTTGGTGACTTCATAAAAGGAAGAGAAGTCTAAGCTAGCACACTCAGGCCACACACCATATGATGCCCTTCTCTGCCTCTAGACCCTGTAGAAAGTCCTCATCAGGAAGAAGACCATCACCAGATGTGGCCCCTAGGTCTTGCACTTTTTAGATTCCATAACTATAGGAAATTAATCAATTTCTGTTACAAATTGTCCACTTTTAGGTATTTTATTATAAGCAGCAGAAAAAGATTATGACTCTAAAGAATCAATAAGAGATGAAAACTAGAAACGTTAACATGTAAGTGTCATTTGCAAAAGTATTGTTATAAGGAAGGAGAGACCATTTGAAGGGTAAAATATATTATCTAAGAAGTCAGAAAGGGTAGACTCTTGAGGCCAACAGAAGGGTAGACTTAGCAAAAAAAAAAAATGAGCTCTTTCTTTTTCATACAAAGGGAAAGGAAAAAGTTGCAGGTGATTTGTAGATTTAATGGAATGATCTTAAGACTATTTTCACTGACTTCCTTTTATTCTTTGAATTAGAAAGTGAGATAACCCTTCTGAGTAAAGGGGAAATTTAGGGATTTGGGGACAGAAGTCTGAAATAGATATTGGTTCCCCCATCTAGAGCTTTGGAGAGGGAGCAAACACAGCAGGATGTTAGGGCTTCTTCAAAGACTAACGTGCATTTGGTTGATTGCTTTTATGTTCTTAATTGAGCTCAGCAATTTTGCTATAGGGTGATAGGGGCTGAGAGCTAAATTTAAATTGTCTTATTTTCAGACATTGCTCTTACTGCATCTCTGTCACTAGCCTTTGGTGTTTGGGCAATTCGAGTGAAATCATTTCCCTGAAACTTTGAACTAGTGTGACAGTTGTTTCAAGATTTCTTATTTCCTTGAGGACCCTGAGAAAGCAACCCTTCATCACTACTAGAGAGACTCTTTGACTGTAACCTGAATAATGCTACATGATTTTTAGTTCATGACCAAATTAAAAATAAAAAGACAATCCTCTAACTCATCTGACTTTTCCATTGCAAATCTCTTCTGAAGCATTCCTGTGCTCTGGATGGAGTTACTTCTTATGTTATATCTGCCATCTAGTACCATCACTCAGAAATAATGGAAAACCCATAAAGAATCCGTGTATTCTACTCCTTTGGTAGCCTGGAGATAAATTGTCACTTTTGTTTTCTTAAGACCTCACATTTGTAGTTTGGGATTAAAAAATAGAGATGTGAGTGTCTGATATATCCTACAAAAAGAAAAGGCTATCATTAGCAACAGATTGATGATAAAAAGGTTCACAGATAATTAGTTTTATTTCTTAGGAGATAAATAAAAAGATAATATGATTAGTTGTGATATGGACATGGGGTATTGCTACATTGTACACAGAAAAAGGGAATGTCAGTTTCTGTATTATATTTTTTAAATCCTATTGGCAAAATTGGTTGGTAGATTGGGATGTTATAGAGAATTTAAGGGTACAAATATATTTTTACCTGTTAATTATACAAATCATTTGGGCTGAAAATTCTGTCACCTGAAGGCACAATCAAATATGAAAGCAGACTTTGACTTGTTCCTTCAATGCAAAAGGGCGGGGAAGACGTGTTCCAAAATGAGACACCATAGACAATGATAGTAATTAGGATGTAAATCAATCCTATACATATTAAAATGTATATTTTTGATTACACTGAGAATTTAAGAATCATCACTATATATTATTGAAGATCTCCATAAAAAACAATATTATTAATATTTTTATGAGTAATGTATTTATACTCATGAAGAAAATGCTTTCGTTATTTTTGAATTAAAGAAAAGAGAGATATAACTCCTTTTCAATTTTACTTTAGCAAATTATGTCTAGTCATGATACAAACATACACACACACACACATATACATTCATGTTATATCTATATGTATTCATACATAATATACATGTAATTTTATATATATATTAAAAGTCAAGTAAAGTGATATGAAGGTTATTTTAAAAAACATTCTCTAGCTGGGCATTGTGGCAGGTGCCTGTGGTCCCAGTTACTGGGGAGGCTGAGGCAAGAGAATCGCCTAAGCCCAGGAGTTGGAGGTTGCTGTGAGCTGTGTGACGCCACGGCACTCTACCGAGGGCGGTAAAGTGAGACTGTCTCTACAAAAAATAAAAAAATAAAAATAAATCATTCTCCAGGTAAAAAAAAATTTTATCTTAACTATATAAACTATTAATATCTACTATAATTCACAAGTTACCGCTCAAAGACTTTTCATGAGTTTGAGGGACCATAAGATCATCTAGATTTTCTGAGTAATGAAAAGAAATAGTTAACATTTAATATAAATTACATGGGAAGCATATTTCACTACCTAATAATACAGAAATTGAATATATGTTAACTTTTAATTAACTAGAACGTATTTTCAAATTATTTTGCTAAAATGGCAGTTAATCTAACAGCATTTTTATAGAATGTTTTATTTAAGAAAAGAAATACATATGTAATGTGTAATAAGTTTTTCAAACTCTTTTTAGATAATAAATTGATAATGTTGATGCTTTTGTTTTGTTAATATCAGACATTAAAACAGTATCTTTTAGTGTGTTTACATTTTCAAAAAAGTTATTGTACAATCACCAATTTTTATATTTTATGTTTAAAACATGCAAGTCAATGACAATATTGAATAGCAATCAGAAAACTTAGAAGCTGCTAAGCTAGCTTTAACATTCAAGCATGCCCTAAATTTATGTGATTTAACTTTTACAGGCCTCATTTTGATACCTGTTGTTCTTGACGCATTTGGGGTTGTATTTTATGAGTAATTTCAACAACCTTTGTTACCTTCTTTTAGTACATGAACTAATTTGGTTTGTAGTCAAATTTAACATAATTATTAATAAATAACATTGACTCTATCTTATCTCAAAAATATCACTATAGTTCCATTGGAGATCTCACCATTACATGCTGGGGGAAGTTTTGCAATTCTTTCTATAATGTCATTGCCATTGTGACATAAAATGAACAAACAAAAAAGAGTTAAACCTGAGTATATAGCAATTGAATAGCAATGTTTCCCCCACTGACTTCTAGATAAATCCATTTATCCCTTGGACTCTAGTGCTCTATGACTTTTATTTCCTTTCTAAAAACCACAATTTATTGGGGCTTTTATTTTTTTTGAAATTTGGTCAAACTTCATGGGAAAATAGCCCGAGAACTCATTCTCAAAATTCAAATTCACACTATTTTTAAGTTGGGCTTGAGAGTGATAGGCAAGTCATTTGCAGGAACAATCTCAGCAGGGAAGGAAGAGCATGGGCCCCCAAGCAGCTGAATGCCCCAGGCAATCTGTAACTATAGAACTGCTCTCTAGATTGAAGCTGGGAGTGCATCTCACTGGACAGATTTGCTTGCTGGAGACTTTTTTTTTCCTGGTTTCATATCAAGATGGAGAAATCATTTTGCTGTGACTTTGTTTTTTTAAAGTCAGGCAAGACTGAAGTCATGAGATGTATATTCTCTTCTCAGTATGTACATGAAACACCCACCTACACTGAGGGCAATTACACAGGTGTGTGCAGAAGAAAATAAACCTCTTTTAACATTAAACTTCAGATTTGGGTTTCCCCAGAGAATGCTGGTTACTAAACTGGCTGTGAATGATGCATTCTCACAGAATGTTTCCGTGATAAATCAGCCCTGAATTGTACTTCTTCTAGAGTTCTTTTCTACTCTTCTGAAATCCTAGTAAAACACACACGCACTGAGTCTATTTCAGACTGAGCTTAAACACATTTACCAAAATAAGATTCAAATAATTAAATGTGACTTTCATAATTGTTTTCTTCTGAAGATCCAGAGCCTAATCTGGCTCTGGTTAATCATTTTAATTTGACTTTTAATACAGTGTCAGTTTATTTAGTTGGAATTAGTTTTCTATTTCTCTCCTTTCTGTAAGCACTGCCTGTTTACTTAACAATATTTGGCTTTGCCTAATGATATGTACAGAAGACAGTGCTAAGTGGAACATCAGCTGTTTACATCAGCTCTAACAATTAATGCATGTTAATTTTTAATTACACTGATTGTACTAGAGGCAGAATGTATGTTTCTTCACAGAACAGATGTACTAGTCAGCTTGGCTGGTGAACGTGCATATCGATCAGATGTTGATGCTGCCAGCAATTCTGCAAAGTCTGCTAAGAATGTCGGCTTCTAATGTACTTACAAGCTTACGGCTTAGAGTCCTGGTGGAGGCAATGCAGCTCAATGCTATATTCTCTAATGTTTACAGATAATCACAATATGTCTGTTTTGTGGTTAGCAATCTACAGAGTATGATTGGAAGACTGAATAGGTATGAGAAGATCTAGAGGTGTCTTTACCTATGAACCACTTTCACCATTTTTATTTGCTACAATTCCTTCAACGATTTCATTTTGCCATTAGAAAATGTTTTTTCAACCCATGGTTCTTTCTATAATGTTAATGCTAGGTCTCTGACACAGATAACCACTATTATACTAAGGAAAAATCTAAAAGGTATTACAATTACTTGCAAAGAAAGCTCATGTGTTGAGTATTATTGCCAAAGCTAGAAGGGACTTGTATAGAAAATGCAAAGCAGCAAGATAGCAGAGAGCCAACAGGCTCTCAGTCAACGGCCAATCAACCCAGAGGCATTTATTGAACGTTCCAATATGTTGAACATTTCACTTGGTACTATGAGCTGCCTAGCCATGAGCTCATAATTTTGAAGTCCTTTGCCCTGAGGGAATTTATACTCTTAGTCACAACTCATGACAAGTAAGCGTCATATACAAAACAATTAAGGAATAGTTACATGCTGTAGCTAACAAAGAATAGTTGGTAATAACTACATTCAGCTGTAGGAAAGACCTTATGATGTAGCTGAACTTGAGTTGAGCTATAGTAGTTTACTCAAAAGTATCATTGGAATCTAAAGTTACTAAGCAGTAGTTTGTTAATTAGCTTTGCCAAAATCTTTTACATTATTCTACAAATATGAATATCAAATAAAACATCTCTTCTTGTCTTTTGGCCTATTTCCAAGTATTTTTCTCTAAAACATTTATAAAGAAATACCTTGGGTCTCTTTTTACTTATGAATAGACAATGACTGTCTGATTGAATTATTTTGAACCATTATTTGGACTTTGGGTTCCAGTTGATGTGTGTATCTGCATGTGTGTATAAATTTTTTAAAACAGTCATTCTAAGTGGGCAGCGCCTGTGGCTCAAGGAGCAGGGCCCTGGTCCTATATACCAGCGGTGGCAGGTGTAAGTCTAGCCCCGGTCAAAACCACACACACACACACACAAAAGTGATTCTAAATTTATATGAAAATGAAAAGGACCAAAAATAGCCATGACAATCTAAAATAAGAATAAATATTAGGGACTAACACTACAACATTTCAAAATGTGTTATAAATCTTTAGGAGTTAAGACAATGTGGAATTGTTGCAGTTATAGTAAAAAACATCAAAGAAATTAAATAAAAAATTCAGAAGTAGGCCTTCTTATGCCAGGACAATTTAGTGGGTGCAAGATAGTCTTTTTAATAAATGATGCTGGACCAATTATGTATCCATATAAAAATGGACCTTAAAATTAATTCCATGTTATGGAAGCTAAAGTAACTACACCTTGGACGTTAATTTACCATATTGACTTCTGTAGCCTAGTCCTAGAAATGCCTCTAATATTCTAGTTTTTCTGTTGTTCTTTATATAAGAGCAAGTATTTAGGTAAACCCTGCCTTTAGGTCAATTATGATCAATTTGAACTTATCATAAATTCTGCCCTTAAGCAAATTCCTACACATCCCCTCTGAAGCACTCATAACTTTTTTGTACAGTATACAAGCCCTGGATATACGGGTAACAGTAGGGAAATCTACCTGTCTTGTGGGTTCCCAAGACCATCCTTCTGTCCTTAAGTTTAACAATGAAATGCCCTAAATAACAGACTAAAATAGTCCACCTGGTTCTTTGGTTTCTGGGCTTCTTGTGCATTTGGGAGCTGCTTTGCATATATAGTCCCTTCATGAAATGTATACTATACATATACAATAATTTAAGATAGTTTATTGCTATAAGTATAACATGTAAAACTATTAAATTTCCATGAAAAAAAAAAGATATGAGGTTGGACAATTAAGTTCATGAATTCATCCTAGAAAAAGTGCTCCATACCTCAAGGCTGAATATCACTATAGTCATCTTCCAGGTACACCCCCTGGGAAGCTATACATGAACCTCGGTGCCTAGTATACCTTTTAAAGTAAATTTGGGACTCTTTTTCTGGAATAGTCATCATAGCTGTGATTATAAAAGGTCCAACGATTAAGTTCACAAACTCATCCTAGAAAACGTGCTTTGAAAGATAGAGTAGTCTACAGCACCAGTGCACAGCTTTCCAGGGGAACACTTAGAAGGTGACTGTAATGATATTCAGCAATGAAGTATGGAGCTCTTTTTCTAGGATGAGTTTACAAACTTATTGTCTGACCCCACATATTTATGTCTTTAATGAAGGCAAAAACTTCTTTAAAAGTACACCAAAAAATTATTCATAAAAGAAAAGTTGTAACATTGGAATGCATTAAAATAAGCAATTTTCTTTATCAAACAACATATTTAAAAGAGTAAAGAGGTAGGACACAGATTTGAAGAAGATATGCCCTGTATATATCCAACATAATACACTAGAGCCTGCATAGTTGACCACTTCTCAACATTGACCACCTTCTTACATTGACCTCATTGTTATAGACCAGACATGCACCACATGTATGTATCAGCATAGTAGGCCTAGTTCCTTATGTTGACCACCTCCGTTTGTTGACTAGTTTGTGACAACCTCTTGGGTGGTCACTTTACACAGGTTCTATAGTATATAAAGAGCTTCTAAATAAAATAGGAAAAGACAACCAAACCCAGTTTTTTTTGGCAAATGAGCAAATATCTCAAACTGGCACCTAATAAACAGTATTCATTTGTTTCACATATGAAAAGATACCTAGTTATCATGAATATGCAAACTGTAACTAAAATGAGATACCACTAAAATACTATCAGGAGGGCTGTACTTAAAAGGACCAGACAAGGTTGGCCAGGTTATGAAACAACTAAAATTCTCATTTATTGGCCAAATGTGGTGGCAAATGACTGCAGTCTGAGCACTTAACAGGTTGACTTAGGAGGATTTCTTGAGGCCAGAAGTTTGATAGACCAGCCTGAGCAACGTGGTTAGACATCTTTTCTGCAAAAAAGTGAAAACAAACAAACAAACAAAAAATTAGTCAATTGGTGCCTGTTGCCCTGGTCCATGAACAAATTTCAATGACACCTATGTTTTTTATAATCCTATCTCTTAACTATTTGGCTTGTTGACTTATTTCCCAGAAATACTGGATTTTCTACAAGACAAAGGAGTTGAGAGTCTAAAGTCACAAGGGCAGACTTCCTCAATGTCAAGACTCATGTTCCTCTTGCATCAACAATTGCCCTAAGGCACGCAGGCCCCTCCTTAAAAAGCCCATGGTTTCTGATAGTCAGGGAAATGGATTTGAGGCAGCTTCTCCTGTTCTCCTGTCAAGACATCTTCCATAATAAAAAAAAAAAGCTTCTTTTTTCCTTGGCAATCCTTATCTCAATAATTGGATCTTTGTGTGCTAAGGGAATGGACTTGGTCCAAAATCCTTTTGCAGTTTCAGTACAGTCATAGCTACTGAAGAGAGTGAGGCTGGAGGATCACTTGAGCATAGGAGTTAGAGGCTGCAGTCAACTATGAATGATCATGGACCACACTCTACTGGGCAACTGAGACCCTGTCTTAAATAAATAAATAAATTAATTAATTTAAAAAGTCTCTTTTTTTTCAGTGGCAATGTATATTGGATCTTTGAAATTACATTCTTTAGAAATTGTCAAATACTTATGGACTTCCTGAAATTGTTTGCAGAGTATTATATGTATATGTGTATGTACATTTTGGGGGAGGCAAGTAGTTATGTTTTATTTTTATCTTTTGCTTTTTTATTTCAGGTTACTATGAGAGTATAAATGTTTAGGTTACATTGTTTTTATTTCTGAGTTAGCCTCGTAAAGTTTTCCTAAAATTAAAAACTTCTGCAGGAAATGATTTTATACTTACATAAAAGTCAAGGTTATTATTATATAAAACTAATCAGAATGTATTGTCAAAACAAAATACATAATTCCAAAAAAAAAAGAAAAGAGTTAGTAAATGTTACTAAAGTTAATCAGATGTTCTCTGACCCCCAAGGTTGACTCCTAGGAGTGCACTGAGAATAAATGATTGTTTATGTTGATTAAAAAATATATGACAATTGTAATATGGGTTGTGTTTTAATAGCCCCAAACTGAAAATGACCCAAATAACATAGAAGAGGACAATGACTAATTGTGCTATATTTATACGGTCAGTTAGGTATATAGGAGCAGGGCAGATAATGAATATGGTGAGGGTATTTTAGATTGTTTTGGTCAGGCTGACCTAGGCTATTATGGGAATGAGGCAAGAAGGTGGGGATGTTCTTGTTAAGGATTTAGCCTTCTGGTGACAGAGGTCATGTTGATCTCTGAGACAGAAGAATACCTGGACATATGAGACTTCGGAACATTTACCCAAATGCTTATAAAAATTGCCTGAGCAGTTCAATGTACCATAATTTAAGGTCCCGTTAAGGAGCCAACATTAAGAGTTTTCGAATTTATATTAGGGGAAAGCTGTATTACAAAAGAAAATCAAACAATGCTTTTTAAGTATCTGAGGATCAAAATATTTCCATTTAGCAAGAATACCTCCCAATGGGCTGTCAGGTAGAATAGATGGCTGGTTGCTCATCTGGAAAGACAAAAAGATTAGAGAGCCCAGTGTCCTAGGCTAATAGGCTACTCCTGCCACCAAAGGGTAGTGTCTGCTGTCCCACTGTCTCCTTCGGTTATCTAGGAAAGAGGATGTCCTCTTACCCGTGAGCCAAATGGGGTGCCTCTAGCATACATCCAGAGGATCCCATGCAGTCCCCTTTATTTTTTCATTGTTTTTATTAAGTCATATATACATAGATCATGAATACATTTATGCCTTTGTGGGATTCAATGTGTTGATTATTTGTACAAATTGGAGTGCTTACATTCTACTAATTAACATAGCTTTTACCTCATTTACTTAATCACAGTGTTAAGACATTTGTGTTCAATACTTGATAGATTTACTTGTACCTTGCAATATGCTCCATAGGTGTGGTCCCACAATTAACCTTCCCTCAGAACCCTTTAAATGGGAGTCTCAGCAAGAAAATTCATCTGTAAATAGGAATCTCAGCAAAGAAACTTGACCAGTGCTGGGAGGAAGGAACAAAGCAAAATGGAGAAGAGGATGGATTATTTTCCTCAGGAGTGTCTCAAAGACCACACCACCACCAAGTCGAATTGAAGAAGAGTCCTTTTATTGAAGAGTTGGCCAGCAACTGCCTCAGTGTCCCAACATGGGATTTGTGAGAGCAGCCCCAAGTTGAATGAAGCTCTGACTTTTATAAGGCAAAATTTTTTCAGGGGGCAAGCAGGCATAGTTACAGAAGCGAAAACAGCAATTAGGGGAAACCACAAAGGTAAGGCGGCTTAGTAAGTTTATAATACTATGATCATGAGAGCACTTAGTAATTCTTTTTACAAAACAAATACAATCTACAATGTCCAATGGTAGTGTAGGGAGGAGGACTCTCAGGTGGGGCTTGTAAACAGCATGATAACAAACAGTGATAATCATCATGGATATAAACATGAGTGTAGTCAGTAACTTACATCACTAACAATTTTATTTGAATGCATTCATGATTATACAATGGGAGGGCAAACAAGAAGAACCAGTTTCAAAGGTAATGGAATATAACAGAAAAGGAGTAAACAGTAAATTTGCTTTCTTAACATTTCCATATCGTATACAGATAGCATGAAAACCACCTTAATATAATCTTGAGAGTTGTCACAAAGGTCTACACAATACTAATAATTCTAACAGTTCTAACCAGATACACTTAAAATACCATGCAATGGGTGGGGAGGCAAATGGAACTGGTTGGTTTTTATTTTTTTTTGTAGAGACAGAGTCTCACTTTATTGCCCTTGGTAGAGTGCCTTAGCATCACACAGCTCACAGCAACCTCCAACTCCTTGGCTTAGGCGATTGTCTTGCCTCAGCCTCCCGACAACACCTGGCTATTTTTTTGTTGCAGTTTGACTGGGGCCAGGTTTGAACCTGTCACCCTCGGTATATGGGGCCGATGCCTTACCCACTGAGTCACAGCCACTGCCTCAGTTTTTGTTTTTAAATGCAATAAAATGTAACAAAACAACAGAATGCAATCAAGCCTGCTTTGCCTTCCCACTGATTCTCACGAAAGAGAATTATATCAAAATGGAGTTAGGCTTGCTTCTCTTTCACATTAACAGGATAAGACTGGTATGCCAGGGTCAACTAGTATCACCTCCTTGGCCAACAAGGGAAGAAGACAAAGTTGAAGGCCCACTTTGTCTGATAAAGCCCTCTTTGAAATAAAAGGGTCGATGCATATCCCACTTGGCTGAGAGATAAGTTCCCATAGTGCCACAAGCTATGTTAAATAGCTTGCCAGGAAGGCAATACAGGAGGCTGATAAGAGACTCAATTTCTCATAGAAAGTACAATATCTGGTGCTTCTCTTCTGACCACCTTCTAGTAAAAATAGAAGGGAAGAGATCAAGTCCTGGAATACAACATAAATCAAAAGATGCTATTTGTTAAGAAGGTGTCCTGCTACCATAACAGCCAGCAGACACAGTAGTGCCAATTAAAGAATCTCACTCATGCCATGATGTTCTGTCTTAGCTGACCTTAAAACAGAAAACAGATAACTCCCTGGCATTCTCTCACATAAAACCATGCACACTTCCTCCGTAGTAAAAGAAGAAAGAGTTAAAAGTGAAAATAGGTTCGGCACCTGTGGCTCAACAGGCTAAGGCACCAGCCACGTACACCTGAGCTGGCGGGTTCAAATCCAGCCTGGCCCGCCAAACACCAATGACGGCCGCAACCAAAAAATGGCCGGGTGTTGTGGAGGGCACCTGTTGTCCCGGCTACTTGGGAGGCCGAGGCAGGCGACTCGCTTGAGCCCAGGAATTGGAGGGTGCTGGGAGCTGTGATGCCATGGCACTCTACCCAGGGCAACAGCTTGAGGCTCTGTCTCAAAAAAAAAAAAAAAAGTGAAAATAAATCATTAAAACATAGATCTTGGTTGGCTTCCCAAGATGTTAGAGTAGCCGAGGTAGTCACTAAAATAATTGAAAAGAGCAAGTAAAATTTTAGCAAGAAAAAGAGTTGATTAATGAAAAAGAGTTGATTAATCATAGCAAGTTGGGCTCATCCTAGTGACTACAGACTCCATGGACAGAACAGTTACAGGTTTCATACACAACTTTGAGGAGTATCAGCTGCTTTGTCGAAGTCTCCCAGGTTCTTAATTAGCTCTGTTCTCAAACAACTCATCTGCAAGGTCTTGGAAATAATCCACCTAAGAAATCTTGATAATAATCCACCAGAAAGGTCTTAATCAGCCTTATTCTCATAATAGCCCAGATCAGCTTGACCCAAACCACTCCCAAATAGCCCAACTATGTTTTTCATCTGCCCTGCACATGTGTAGCTAACTGCCTAACAATATCATGAAATATTATAAGGAAAAAAGGTGGAGAAATTACTGCTACAAATAATACCATACTTATATCTCAGGAAGCATATTATTTAGTAAAAGAAGTAGACATAAGAATTTAGTATCCTCTTAGGATTCTTTCTATATGTGGTTTAGAAAAAAAGTAAAATAGGAGTTCTAGTATGACTAGGAAGCACTCCCTGAGCCCAGTCTCTAGTAACACTGGTAAGAATAACTAAAAACAATATTTAAGTTTCAGGAAATTGCATATAGCAAGTGAAGAAATATTTATTTAAGAAAACCCATTGTATTTACTCTTTAAGAACTGCAAGAGCCTGTAAATCTAGCACTTTGGGAGACTGGGGGAGGTGGATTGCTTGAGCTCAAGATTTCCAGACCACTCTGAACAAGATTGAGACCCCTTCTCTTCTAAAAATAGAAAAACAAGCCAGGCATTGTGGCAGGTGCCTATAGTCCCATCTACTCAGGAGACAGAGGCAAGATGATTGCTTGAGCCCAAGAGTTTGAGGTTACTGGGAAATATGATGACACCATGGGGAACAGAGCAAGATTCTGTCTCAAAACTTAAAAGAGAGAGAGAGAGGCAGAGAGAGAGAACTTCAAGAGCCTGTGGTACTTGAACTAAGACCCAGGCCCTTCACTTCCCTTTTCCTGCCTTAGCTAGACAGAAATTCTGCTGCAGATAAAAGAGAAATGGAAAATAAAGGTCTTTCTCTCTTTTTAGATTCCAATTGCAGGACAGTCTTCCTTGCAGTTGTATGTAGGACATCAGCATATTTTATCTTGATCCCAGTGACCTGTTGCTGAGTCTATGTTCCAGATGAGTATTACTAAGAGGTGGGGATCCCTCTTTCCACCCAGCTCACACTTAGAGGACGTTGGAACTCTGTTGGTCATGGTTTCTGAGAATACTGGACCCCCCAGTTGTCCTTGCCCTAACTCTTGGGATGGGATGTTATGTCACACAGGGAGACAAACCAAAAAGACCTATGGTTGCAGCCCCCTTGCATTCACCAAGTAGTGGGCTCTTCAAGTGGGAAGTCACTTGGACAGTCACCATTGTCCCTAGCCCAGCATCAAACACCTGGCTTGAGATTTTGCCCACAGGCAAAAGGACAGCAACCCATAGGACATAGAACTCTAAATCTCTTTTCAAACAAGTTGACTTCATCCTCAACAGAATGCAAAATAGGCCTAAGAGCACCCTGAAATCAGTGGAAGTTTATTTAAAAAGCTATTGACAGGTGATTAATAGATTCATGGGAAATATAGGGTAATCTGTAGAGCAGCTAGTTCGTTGGAAAGAAATGGGAAAAGAGGCAGCTGGGAAGATCCCCCCTGGGGTCAAAACAAATCTCAAACATTGACCTTTGGAACTATATCTTCAAGGACCTCAAATTTGATTGGATTAGTCTGTGAAGCAATTTGTGCCCTGGGGCGTTATCAAAAACAATAGAGCAATAAGCCAGCAATTAGTGGAGCTTAACACCTGGTGTGGTAAGGAAAGAGACAAAGAGAAGCCTGTCAAAGCCAGTCATCCTGGAGTTACTCTCTGGGCATACTGAAGGCTGAACCCTCTGAAAAGCAATATAACATATACTTCACTAAAATAATTCAGCCAGTTACTAAACAAGTAAAGAAGCAAATATTAGTCACAAATCCTAGAAGGGAAAAGGAAATGGCTGCAATATATTACCTAATGTTCAGTTCCAGGAAAATTAAAACATGTATAGAGGCACAAAAGAATAAACCAAATACTAGAGTAAAATTAGGCTGTAAAAACTGCCTGCAAGTAACAGAAATTGGGTATAGTAGACACAAATACTTCAAAGTAGCCTTTAGAAATATGTTGAAAGAATTAAAGGAAACCATTATTAAAAAAAAAAAAGATATGATGAAAGTGTTGTATCAGATAGAGAAAACAGACAATATACAATCAGTTAGAGTAAAGGTATAGAATTTATTCAAAAAATAAAAATCTGTACCTGAAAAGCACAATAACTGAAATGAAATATTTACCAGAAAAGCTCAATGATTGATTTGAACTAGCAGAAGAAAGAACTGAAGACAGTCTAATAATAATTATGCAATCTGAAGAGCAAAGGGAAAAAAATAATGAGAAATATATACACAAAGTATCCTTATCTGAAATTAATGGGACCAGAAGTGTTAGTTGCAGATACATAATGAGATATATTGGGGATGGAACCCAAGTCTAAAGACAAACTTTATTTGTTTCACATATACTCTACCCACATAGCCTGAAGATAATTTCATACAACAGTTTTAATAGTAGATTAGTAAGTATGCTTAGAGCACTGTGTCATTTTATGTTGGTTTACTAAATTAATCTGTTGGCTTCTCTAGGTGAGTAAGCACCTGAAATATACACTTGACTTGTAATGTAACCAAAATTTCTTTATTAAAGCAAGGTTTAGAAAATTAAAACCTAAGTTTGTATACATTGAACAACTGGAAAACAAGGGTGTCACTATCATAGCCACCCATGGGGACAATCTGACTGGCATGATTGTTATTATTCTTGACTCTGAATGTACATACTATATATGAACAATCATCTTCTTATACTATTCATGTTACCGCCCAACCAGATACATTTGCCCAAGGTCCATGGACTTCCTTCCAAGAGGAAGGCAATACACAGAGATAGCATGGTTTATGGCAAAGAAAGAGTTTATTTCTTATAGTGCTAAGCATGGAGACAGGAGAAATTTCTTAAACTCACCTCCCTGAGAATGAGAATACAGTATTTTTAAACGCAGTTTGGAGAGCTAAAGTTTAGGCAATCAGGGTCTACTAATTGGTTGATTTTAGGGCAGAGTCATCAGTCTTTTGGTATGGGTTCCTGTCTGGGTGGATCAGCCAAGCCACTGGAAATCAGTTCCTGGATAGGGTGGCCCCAAGACCAGATGAGTCAGTTTAGTGGACTGGATGGGTCAGTCACTAAAATGCAGGCCCTGGAAAGTATCTCAAAAGCTACCCCTAATTTCCAAACAGGTGATGTTCTCTATAGAGAAAGTTAAGATCATAAAATTATAAATTTAAAAGAATAGAAACAATACATATTTTCTGATTATAATGGAATGAAATCAGAAATAATTAACACAAAGAAATAGGAAAGGCTTACATATGTGAATATTAAACAATACACTCCTAAATAACCATGAACTAAAGAAGAGATTAGAAAATATTTTGTAATCAAAATATCACATGACATAACAAAATATAAGAGATAACATGCAGTTTAAGAAGTGTTTAGAGGGAAATTTATGACCAGTAAATGACTAAATTAAAAATAAAAGGAGAATGATTTCAAACCAATAACCTTAGAGACTACCTTAAAACAGTAGAAAAAGAAAATTAAACCTAATGCAAGGAAAAGAAAGAAGATAATAAATATTAGTGAGGAAAATAATGAAATTGAATATGAAACAAATGATAATCAATTTAAAAAACCTTACTTTTAAAAGATAAAATGATTGATAAACATAGATTGACCATGAAAAGGAAAAACGAAGACATAAATTACTAGAATCAGAAGGAAAGAGGGAGGAAATTACTAAAGACCCTATAGAGAAAGTCAATTATAAGAAATGCTATAAATTTGATAATTTAGATGAAATTGCCACATTCCTAGAAACACATAAGCAACTAAAACTGATTCAAGATTTGCACAGACTCATACTCAGTAAATAGATAGATGTAGTGATAAAGTAGTTTACACTAAAAAAAAAAAAAAAAAAGGAAATCATCACACACCAATGGCATCATGGGTGAATTTATGTTAACAAGAATTAATTTTGATTTTTCACAAACTCTTCCCCAAAACAGGTACATAACACTTCATATCATTTTTTTGTGATACCCGTATTACCCTGATATCAAAGCCAGATAAATATTCCCAAGAAGAAAAAATTATATAACATTGTCTCTTATATGATTATGAATCAAAAATCCTCAATAAAATACTAAGAAGCAAAATAAGTAACATATAAAATGTATTATACACCATGATCAAGTGAGAATTATCTCAGGAATGTAAGTTTGGTTTTTATCTAAAATCAATTAAACATATCATATCAATAGAATAAAAATCAGAAGATACATGCTCATCTTCATAGACATTGCATGCAAAGGCAAAAACTAGTTTTGACAAAGTCCACACTCTTTTACTAAAAAACATTCGACAATTTAGGAAGAAAAGAAAACTTCTTTGTCTTATATAGGGTAAGTACAAAAAACCCACAGCTGATATCATGGATAATAATGAAAACATTGATGCTTCTTTTCTAAGATCATGAATAAGAGTAGGAATGTCCATTCCTACCAGTTCTATTCAACATTGTACTTGAAGTTCTGGTTAGGGAAATTAGACAAAGGAAAGAAAATCAAAGACATACAAATCAAAATGAAACTATTGCTATTCATAGATGATAAGATCTACTTTATAGGTAATCCTATCAAAGTGTACACAAACATAAAGGTATAGCCTTCCTACAATGGTATATACCCTGTCACTACAAGACTACAAACATGTACAGCATGGTACTGTACTGAATACTTTAGGCATTGCTGTTGCAGGGTAAAGACTACAAACCTGGGGGCGGAGGCAAGATGGCCAACTGGAGCCAGCCTTCCACAGAGGCTCCCATCCAGAAGGAGAGTTAAAGGACAGAAAGGACAGAAGTTTAGCAAGAAAGCCAATGGTTCAGATCTGAGCCAAGAGAGAAAGTTGAAGAATACACATCAACCCGTCTGAGATGAGCTGTGACCCCAAGTATACAAACATCACCAAGTGGACAGGAGTTCCCTTCCCCCATGAGAATGGCTCATAGTATACTCCTTTAAACAAGCAAATGGAGTTCAAATATCCTCCCATTTTATTCCACGGGAAAGACCCTCTAAAAACCAGACCTCCTTCCCCTACTAGGATGCCATGGCACTCTCCTACCAGGCATAAAACTGTATAAAACTGTATATATTCTCTACCTGCAATTTTGAACTCCCAGCACTCCCCTCCACTTTCACCCCAAGATCTGGAAGCCTGTCCCTGTGGAGTCCAGATTCTTAGGTATTTTCTCGAGGGGTGTGGACAGGGCATGGGATATTGCTGATCTGTGCTGATTCTCCAAAACAGGAGATAGGAGAGGATGGTCAGCTGAGAGGGAACCACACAGGAGCAGCAGTGCCCTTGAGGCACAGAACAGCAGCCCCTGTGAGAACAATATAGCTCACACCCCTGGGGATATTTTGAAAGGACATTCCCAGTTTCTCTGGGCAACCAGAGTAAGCCAAGTATCTTCTCCGGTAGCAGTAACTGGCAGAACAGATCTGGGATGGAAACGCAGGCCCTGTGAGTAAAGGGCATGCCTCAGGCAGTACTGGCCTGAGCTGAGTGTGGGGACTAGAATACACAAGATTAATTTATTAGAAATTGTAGAATACCCAGAATAATTTATTTGCTGGGTGGGTCCTTCTGACCTCACAGAGCACCGGAGAGAGTTGTACTTGAGCTGCCAGCAGACCCTCACTATCTACTTGCCGAATACCTTTCAAACTCTCCCACCTGAGACTGGTGCTAACTGTGACAATTAATTTGGACCTCTTGAACCGGGCCAACCACTTGAGGACTATACAAAGTGGTATTCTGGGTGTGTGGTTGTGGAAAGGTTTGATTTTCCTTTTCCAATTGTTGTCTGTTGGTGGTGGGGTGACTTAATTGCTCGTATTTCTCCACAGTTCAGACTTCAACCCAGAGTAACTGATTCACTAGGGTAATACAAAGACCAGCTGAAAATAAGACAGAGCCACTTAGCCCCACCACCAACAAGGTCCCCAGTTTCTCAGGCCATAGCACTGTACAAGTCCTTGGCAAAGCTCTAGGGGAAAAGGTACAGACACCAGTCCCAGCATTTGG